>CAJNDT010006061.1:277231-418185 GCA_905221615.1 Symbiodinium sp. CCMP2592
TGTTTGTTGTTTGCAACAAAGGACTTCACAATGATATACTTGATGCAGCCACTGAAAGCGGCCTCATCCTCGCCCGCTTGGAAGCTGCACAGGTGTGTTCACTTCGGAGGGGACCGCATCCCATTTGCAGATAAAAGATAGCGGCTAGTGCCCCTTCAGCATAGTTGGTGCACCGCTTGAGACATCATGTTTCTTTGCTGTGAGAGCACCAGCACAAGGTATGGCAGTGATTCCCACCATCAAACACTCCTTCAGACTACCGAAGCACTGCACGCCCTCGACGTCCCGAACTCGTTGCTCACCCTCTTCTACAGTGACACGCCTACATTCAGGAGCCAAGGGTGCAATCTCCATCCTATAATTTTCTGATCCTTGCCTCAGGTGACCTGTGCAGGGACTTCGCCCTCGACGCCCTCGGCACAGAAGAGCACATGGCGTATGTGTGGAAGCAAGCTCTTTCCAATCTGAAGCATGCAACGATTGGAACAGCTGCTAAGAAGGGCCGGTGGTTCACCACAGAGGCCCTGACTCGCCACATGAGTCTTGTTGCAATTTAGCAGCATGTCATGAGTTGGTTTTCTTGTGAGAAACCAGTTTGCAGATTGGATTGGTGTTTCTGCCCCTTGTCAGGAAGCCCTCGCGGACATGTGAGCTGATCGTCCTCGTCTTCTTGGGGTTCCAGCGCAAGTACTGGACCAGCTGGTCTGAAACACCACTGTTTTGCAAGAGCATTTTCGATGATGCTGGTGAGGAGCCATGGATTCATGGGTCAGGTTATCTAGCCATACTGTTGGTTTTGTGCTTCTGATAAGACACAATCATGCTTGGTTCCATGCTGAAGGACATGTCTGCAGAGCCCTCGGCCTCAGAGCCCCCGTCCTCGGCACAGCCTGTGGCATTGGATGGGCCCTCGTCCTCGCGCAGGATGACTATAGCCTCGGGCCGCAAAGAGGTGAGCAGGCGCAAGGGGCTGGCAGGCTCGTCCGCGTTCAAGTACACAGCCGCGATTTTGGCATCTAGGCACACCATGCTGGCGATGGACGGCATGGAATACATCACACGTGTGTTGGAGGAGTTTTTTCGGCTGTCAATGACACGCATGCACTCGAAGCTTGGCATCAGAAGTTCGAATCAGTTTTTTATTGTGTTTTGTCATCTTTTACATTGCATGTTTATGTGCCTGAGACACAGGCCACACGGAACCGCCCACGTGATGCAAGACCTCGTCCAGAGCGGCCTCATGCCTGCCATTTATGGCTGCTTGGATGCCTTTGTTTCGCCCGCATTTTTGGTGCATCTTGGCCTCGACACAGCCGCCGGCCTCGAGTCTGCTGGCAAGGCTGGGTGGGAGACATATTTACTGGTTGTTGGGTCCCTGGTTCATGTTTCTGCAACTGTCCCTCCTGATGTGAAATGCAAACAACAATGGACCCAAAGGCTGGCACCCAGACTTTGTCCTCCCTTTGGGTCTTCGCTGTCGCCCTCGCCGGTGAATTGGCCTTGACACAAACGGCATACTGGGTGCCACCACGAAGTTTCTTGCGGCTGCTGGATTCTGTGGATTCTCTTCCAGAGCTGAAGTGCTTTTGCTGCAGGTTTTGTTTTACATTCAGGGTTTTAGTGCATGAGAAGTGGTGCTTATAGTGTCTGCCCAGGCAATACTTCGAAGCTCTGGAGCGGCTGGATGCGGTGCCCTCATCCTCAGCATTTCACGCTGTGGCACAGAAAACATTGAGGAACATGGAGTGGCCCAACCAGCAGTCTCTTGCATGTTATAGTCACAGGTTACAATCATTCGTAGTTAATTATCATTGTGCCTACTCCATACTATGCAGGTAGGGAGCAGAACCTAAAACTTCAAACTTCAAAGTCTCTGCAAACATGTTCAAGGTGGGTGCGTGAGAACATGTCCCTGCTCAGTGAGACCGGCTTCAATTCCACGCCGCCACTGCTCACCCACGCCCTCGAGCCTTACGCCCTCGCCCACCACACGACCTTGCAAGTTGAGATTCCTGTCCGAGTATGTGTGAGTGATTGTTGGATTCTGGGTTTCAGGGTTTGGTGCTAGAGAGTATTTCTGGGCTTCCCAACGACAGCTAAGGAATCTTTTCAACGCTGCAAGGAAGAGGTGCAAGGAGGCTCCAAATGGCAGGCTGGACCCAAAGGGTGCATGGCACTGTGCATCGACTGACAAGCTCAACACAGAGTTTGGCCGGCCCGTCCTCACGGTCACCCCTGATGCGCGAGACACTTGGCTTGGCCATCCAATTCAGGTTTGAAAGCCAATTTCTCATGTCCTCATGCAGTGCTTCTCTACCTAAGGAAAGGTGTGCAAAATCTGCAAGGACATTGTCCAAGGATGAGTTCACGCCCTCGTCCTCGCTTCTTGGCGTTCTTCTGGTTGGCTCTTTAGACTTTAACTTTTTGGGGTTTCTATATATGGACTGTAATAAGGAGACTAAAAGCTTAACTTCTAGGAGGGGTTCAGACGTCGGCCAAGGCTTGTCACCCTCAGTGAGGCCATGGTCAGTGACCTGACAGTTGAACGACCGACGTGGCCGAATCACTCTGCCACTTGATAAAAGCTAACTGTGTTGATGTTGTTTGTTTAACAAATCTTCCCATGCGTGATGTTTGACATTTGAGGCGCGGAATCACAAAGAAGCACCGCTCTCGTCCTTGAACATGCTGAAGACTGGAGGATGCATCGCTACCATGGAAAAGGCTTGGCAGAGCCTGCTGCTGATTCCTGGAGCACTGATTTCCAACAAGGACACAAGGATGCTGGTTCTTTATACCTGCCGCCATGGCTTTCTCGGCCTCGAAACCAAATTCAGGCCACCTGTTTCAGATAGTGTTTTGTAACCTTTTTTCGTTGTGGCATGTAGGCTACATCCAAAGTTGGCTGGTGTGTTTCCAATCAAGCTTCCAAGGAAAGCACCAGATGAGTCTTTGGTGCTGGCTTGGCAGACTGGCAAGCCGGTCAAGTTCGACTGCATCTACAACCACCAGAAATGGAAGGCACGTGAGATTGAGATCATGCCACCCACGTACCCGTCCACGACCTCGTCACGGTCAGCAAAGCTACAGCTGCGTGTGAAGCCAGGGTCAGTGGGAAGCCCCCTTCTAAAGTTGCTTTGCTGGTTCATTGCAAGTTGTTATCTCTCTGTGCAGAATGAATAAGGGCCATGATTCTGTTGCCATGTGCTGCATCAGGTTCAGTGTGGAGCAGGGCCTGGTGGAGATGACTTGTTTCTATATGAAGAAGCTACTGGGCTTGCTGGGGATGAAGCTGCCGCAGCCGCCAACCGAAATAAAGCTGGTGGAGGCATTGGCAAAGCACCAGCTCGGTGACACGTACAGTGTGGAAAAGCTGCAGCAGATCCTAGCACGCAGAAAAAAGTTCGACAAGGCACATGGACTCTCATAAGCTTGTTGTTTGTGATGTTGGATTTCTGGGTTCTAGGATATTGACCAGCTGCTCCACAGGACGTCCTCGGCCTCGCATCAACTACATCCTCAGCACGGACTGTCCTCGAAAAGTTTGATGATGAGTTCTGGTCCTGGGAGGAATGGGAGCTGGAGGAAGAGATCTTCAAGGCGAGGAAGCAACGCCGCAGAGCAGAAGAAGACATGGCAAAGTTCGCTGCACTTGGGTTGCTTGGTGCTGCAAGTATTTCCACAACATGGCTCATCAAATGCTTTGACACGCACAGCTTCCTGATCCAAGGTCCTCTCCACCGGCCTCGACCTCACGTCCAATCAAGAAGGCCATTCCCTTCCCAGAGGGCCGTGGCTTCAGCCAGCCAGAGGCAAAAGCATACCTTCCACCTGGTGGATGGAAAATCTCACGGGAACGTGAGTGGCGTCACCGGTGGAAGCTGGAGTTCAGAGATCAGTATCTTGGTAATTCAACAAAGATGTTGTGCTAGGTTGTTGAGATTTCAGTAGTTGCTTAAAAGGCTTCAGGCTGGTTTCAACTCTAAATCTACTTCAGTCGAGGTCTCACCTGAAAAGGGATATCGGATTCAACGATCCTGCTGGAGACAACGCAGCCTTGCGAGACCTTCTTATGTATGCCTGGGCGATGCATGGACAGATGAATCCTGAGGCTGAGTGCCCATGGAACTTTAGCCATGTGCCGGCCTAGCTGTCCTCGTCCTCCATGCAGATCTTGTCATTGCAACAGCAAGCGTGCCCTCATCCTTAGGCCTTGATTTACAGGACAGCTGGGTGGCAGAGCAAACAGACCTTGTGCCAAAGCAGTGAAACCACAGCTTTATTGCTTGAAACAGTTGCCTGCTGGAAGCATGCCCTCGCCCTCTCTCATCAATCTCTGTGCTGCCGAGGTCGGCTTTTTCATGCAGAACGACGTTTCTGGCTGCCACGTGGTGGCTGTCATGCACACACACATGCACATGCACACAGACACAGACACACATGCATGCACGCACACACGCATGCACGCACAGGCACATGCACACACAACACCCACACACACACATACATACACACACACACATATATATATATATGTACACACCCCCGACTGACAAAGGAGACCTTTTGTAAAGGAGCCCTTTCCAAGTCACCGAACGTACCCGAAACCCTGCACCTTCAGCCCTGCACCGGCAACCTTAAATCCCTAAACCCCTAACCCCGAAACCCCAAACAACTAAACCCCAAAGCCCAAGACCCGAGACCCCCCAGACCCTGAAGGGTCCAGGTGGACCCTGAATTTAAAGCCCTCACCTAAATGCTGCGAGAGTGAAGTCTTTGAGTTTTGGAAGGGTTCAACGTGGAGCTTAGGGGTTAGAGTTTGGAGCTTCAGGGTATAGGGTTTAGGATTTAGGGTGGTAGGCGTCAGGCGCCGCGGCTCGAGCGAGATTGGCTCTGCATCTCCTCTGGGAGTAGCAGGGCCTTTTCGTGTACCCGACCCCCTCTCCTCGCAATTTCGGTTGCTCGAGGTCGCTGCAGCCTTGTACTTGTTGAGGGGCAGTTATGATGCCCGGTAGGTGCCAATGACTCCTCGCGAAGAATATCCGGCTGCTGCCAGCAGAGAACTGCATGATGGAGTGACAACCTTCCAACATACACGAAGAGCTTTGTATATGCTGTAGGGACTAGCGTTTAGGTAAAGACAACACAGCCAGCCGGCGTCTGCATTCCAATGATCCCGGCCGACGATGATGTAGGTACTTGAAGTGCAGTCATAGTTTAATTATCATAACAGGCTGTTCCTTAACACCTTCCGGTTACAGCTGTTGCGATGTCAGGATGCTTCAATATGTTTCATGCGGTCTTCTGATTTGGAACATGCACCCCTTTGACCCAACGCACCATTGCCTTCCAATGGCACATATATTTCACATCTCGGATGTCAGATGCATTGCAAACAACACTCACCATTTCGTCTTGGCAGGGCCCCTCCCTCGAAAGGGTCTCGAACGGTTGCTTGGGGTACTGATGTAATCGTCTCTGCTAAAGCTGAATGTGCGGTGTGAGGGATGCGTGGGATGTTCCGAGATCCTAAACTGCCGAGGTTCAAGAAGCGCCCTTTTGGAGTGAAGAGGCCTTACTCTCCCGGATTCCTTGTGTGTGACGGTGTTTGACCTGTTTAAGGGCTTTGTCTTTGAGGTCCATGTTTTACAACGATGTTGATGTTCCGCCGCGGTCGTGCATGTCATAGGTAGGGTGAAGAAAGCATGCCAACGTGTTGCAGAAGTAAAAGGGGTACTGGCCCGTCAATCATGAACTTCGCAAGCCCAGGCCCTGTACCAGAACAGGTTTTTCCCAGCGATACTGATCCCTAAAGCCGTACCCTAAACCCGCATCACTTACGATTTCAAGAGGAGCCCACGTGGATGTAATTTTCGAAGGTAAGAATGCTTCAAAGCAGGATGGTATCAAGCGAGCTTCGGAAGCACGATTTCAAAGGGTTCCAGAGGTGGGAGGGAGGAAGGTGCAATGCTCCCCAACAGAGAGCCCTTACATATGGGGTCCTTAATCCTGCCTGCCCTCCTCACTTTGTGGTCCTCGACGATTGTCCGTTACCTACAGCCTGATGCCAAATCTACAGAGCTGAGGCAAGGTTTTCTGTAATCTGAACTCCATCCAAAGCCTTACACCCAAAGCCCTGAACCTAAGCACATCACCCTACAGTTGCTTCAGCCTACATTCGGAGTAATTGACATGCGAGTTTAAAGCTAAGGGTTACTGGTTGGGCAAGTTTCCTGTGAAGCGCAAGTTCCGCGCTGAGAGTTGCTAGGACTGAAGATTATGTTTCAGGGTTCTAAACGGGTCGGACGGTGCTCCGAAGCGACGGAAGCATGGAGACTTCCACGTGCATACTGTGTCTCTTCGCGCAAATACCTTGAGGTGCTCTGCTGGAGGCGTGCATGCACCACAAGAAAGGGCCTGATGCACGTTAAAAGTTGTTCAATGACGGCCTGCGCTGGACATTCTGTTGCTTGATGCTTGTGACCAGTCATTGGCAGAGAGCAAAGACCATGGTGGCCTTCGGCTGGAGCAAGCCAGACTCAAGAATTCGGGCGATTGCGTCTCGTGACTTTCCAACCCATACTTGGAAGGGCAGGGGACTTAGTAAGTAGGTTACAAGTAGAGTTACAAGTACCCTAAATGGAGTTACCCCAATTATAACCCTACTTATAACCTACTTACTAAGTCCCCTGCCCTTCCAAGTAGGGTTTAGAAAATACCTACACCCCCAAAAGGCGGCAGAATATTGGACCAACACCTTGAAGGACCGGTAGTCTGCATACTTTTAGGGTCCAGGCAGGGCTTTGGGGTTTATGCAGGGCTTCGGGTTTCAGGCTGACCCTTGGGATTTTGGCCGAACCCCCACACCCCATACCTTAAACCCAACACCCGAAACGCCGGGTGCAGGGAAGGGTCGATTGGGCTGTGGGTTTGCGGCTGTAGGGTTTATAGGGCGGAATACGGATCTGGGTTGGGAATCACCCCACCCTCCTTCCAGCTTTGGAGACCTTTGAGGTGTGTTTAATAGCCGTATAAACCTTTGAACTCTGGAAGCAAAAGCCAGGAAGTTCTACAATTGCTTTTTGTCTGGTGCTTAAGATACGGCATGTTCCATTCCTCCGGTCTTCACTATATAGGCTAGAGGCTTTGGGTTCTGGGGCTCGTGGGCCTTGGGCTACTCATCGAAATTCAGCGAAGTGCTTTGGCTCCCCTCCCTTCCATCTGAGAAACAGTTTGGTACTCTTGATGGACAAAATCCTGCATGACCCATTATAAGGAATACACCATAGCTCCCATAGTTTATAGTCCTTAGGCTCATGCAGGATTTTGTCCATCAGCCGCAGGTACACTCCGGGCTATCAAGGGAAGGGGGCCATGATCATCGACATGCAGGCAAGGGATGGCTTGCAGGGCCAAGGGTTTCGGGTTTCGGGGCTCAAAGGGGTCTACGGAAGCAGCCGCGGGCCAATATCCCCAGGAATACGTACACTTTGCGACATACGTTTGCAGGGGATTCTAGGGTTTAGGGATCTTTCGATACACTTTAAATGAATCAGATTAGGGATCCCACCATAATTTAAGGTATATTCCTTTCCTTAGGGATATGGGAGTTTCAAGGAAGCCCTGTTAAACCTCTTGGGCTTGCTTCCTGAGGCATCATATCCCAAAGGGTCTAGGGTTTTGAGGTTCAGGGTTTAGGGCTCCTATATATACTTATTTTGGATACATACACAAACCACAATTTGGCAGTAGTCCTTGATATCGAAAGGCTAGTTTCTACCATGCAGATATTTAGGATCCTTTTGGTTAAAGTGCCTTGAACCCAAAGCTCAGGCCCCCAAGGATGTCGCTTTGAGGTTTAGCTGCTTGGTTGTGGGGTTTTAGGATTTAGGGTTTAGGGGTTTAGGGTTTTAGGCTTTAGGGGTTTAGGGTTTATGGGTTTAGGATTCAGGGTTTTGTGCACCAGAGTACTTGGAAGGCAAAGTACTGCATCCAGCAGCTGCTTGTAGGACAAAGCCGATGATGGTGGGCAAGGGGCCCCAAACCCCCTAACCCCGAAGCCTTCAACCCTAAACCATAAACGAGAAACCCTAAACCCTAAACACCAATGCAGTTCCGGGCCTAGTGTTTGGGATTGAGAGCCTCGGTTGTCGGTGTGTTTCTGCAAGGCTTTGGGGCTTCGGGTTTAGGGTTGAAGTCTTGAGGGATTCGGTCTAGGGCTTTTAGGGTTGAAGTTTGAGGTTTGAGGGTTTAGAGTTGGCTTTTCTAGGGTTTAGGGTGTGTTACACGGCTTGTGCTTTAAGCTTCGAGCCTTGTGGTTCCCGGCTCCAGGGTTTACTGAGAGAACCACTTGCAGGTGCGGCTGTAAGTGCATAAATCTGAAAACCTTAAATCCTAAATCTGACACCTGCCAGGACCCCCAATGGCCCTTTAATAGGGCCCTTATGGTCCTTAATAGTGGGTCTTTGGGCATATTAGAGGGTGACCCCCCAACTAGGTGGATAGTATCCTTAAGTTGGCTGTAATATGACCCTACTTTGGGAGTCGCGGACCCAGGATTCGGGGTTTGGTTTCGGGTTGACGTTTGCGGGTATGGGTTTGGAGAGAGGTTGACTAGGACCTAGAGTAGGCCCTTATTCCCTTTTCGTAGGGTTCAGGTTCCCTTATAATCCCCTTTAAACCAAAAAGGGCACCCTTTTTATTCTAGGTTACTCTTGGGTCTAGTTGGCCGTCGCTTTATCGGTAGCCATGTCATGCAGCACTCGCATTACATTCCCCTGACAGCCAAAGGCAGCCAGGCTTCCAAAGTGGAGATAATAAGTAGGGTTCAGGGTTAAGGATTTAGGTAACTCAGCCCTGCATAAGCCCCCAAGCCTTGCAGCTCTTTACTCCCTTAGCCTTGGACTCAGAGCAAAAATGTCCTGGAGCATAACTCTGACTGTATGGGCAGCTGCGGAAGTGAGCCCCATAATGCCCTAAACCATGAATGAATGCCCTAAACCATGAACTTCTATGCCTCAAAAACCTAAGCCCTAAACTTCTATCCCTAACACCCTCTAAACCCTAAAACCCTCTAAACCCTAAAACCCTGTAAACCCTAAACTTTTTAACCCTCTCCTGGTATAGGAATTCTTGCTGTATTTGCAGTTGGAAAAGGGCCCTTTAGCAAAAAAGCTTCTTAATTAACCCTACACCCTGGAGGACAAACCCTAAACTTCTTGACCCCAAAGCCCCGTGCGAACGGACTGCGATGCCTTGTCAAGTTCTAAGGTGTCACTATAAGAGCTGTGAGCAAGACCGTGTAAAGTGCAAGAGAAGGGGGCACGCTACGCGTCCCTCGACTCTAAGGGGGCACGCTACGCGTCCCTCATCTTTACCTTTCTATGTGACCGCCCACGCAACGTTTGGCTCAAGTCAATGCCCATAGCTAAGTGCTATAAGTGTCTTCTATCCTGAGCAATCAGAGCTATCCCGTTGCACAGACGAACCGCCGCCGGCAGTGAGTGCAAAAGGAACGGCCGCCGGTTCTGCCTGCATAGGATTGCACGTGTGGAAGTGTGAGAGAGACAGGGTCCAGTCTGTGGAGAGTGCAAGCCAGCCACACCTACATTCATTACAGCTCTGGTGGGGAGAGCAGCAACCTAGTCGAGATCAATCCCCCACGCAGGTTATCAGCCGTACGCGGCTCTGCCTTTCTACAGCAACGACTACTTGATCTACTACGACCACAATGAACTCGGGATCAAGCCAAGATACGACAATGACTTTCGGTGCCGATGTGGCAGCGCCAGCCGTTGGTGAATCAACAGCTGATGACACAGTGGTGCAATCCGTTGATAGCTCCACGGAAGATGACAAAGGTCAATCTTCTGCGCTTGCCATTGCAAAGGCAGTTCCCAAGGTGAAAGCAAAGAGTCTACCAAGAGCATCTACCTTGGAAAAGAAGTCAAGACCATCATCTTCAAGAAGCTCTTCAGCACGATCAAGGACTTCGGTTACTCGTGGGCGTGACAAGTCCATGACTTGGAATCGGATGGTTACCAACCAACCACGCGATGCTGACGATCTGGATATGACTCTGGACACTATCCCAGCACGTGGTGATGCGTCATCGGTGGCCACGCCAGCCATAGCCGATGGTCCGAATGCTTATCAGGAGCTGACGATTTCGCAACAGTTCGAAGCATCGAACCTTGCGCAGCAGATGTACTATCGCAGTCAGATGCAAGAGTACGAAGGAGTCGTCCAGACCCTGATGGACAAGATCAAGGAGATGCAACAAGAAGATGAGGGATCTGGAATTCGCATCGAAGAATTGGAACGACAACGTGACCATGCATGCTTAGCCATGAGGCACATCAACAATGTCAATCAGGAGATGAAGCGAGACTATGAAACAGCTTTGTTTCGCATGGATGAACAGAACTCTGCTCAACAACGTCAAGCACATGCCGTTGCCGAGGAGTTAGCTCAACAGCTACACGTGTTCCGCACGGAAGCAGCCACTAACTTTGTGCAGTTGGAGGCAAGAGCGCAAGGCGATGGTGAGCTTATGGCACGTGAGTATGAGCGTCTGACTCATGAACTTCATGAACATGCCAGAGAGAACTTGTTCCTCCGGTCGAACACAGCAAGTTCGGAACAAGCCTTACAAGCAATGCAGGAACGATTCCACTTGGTCAAGAACCAGGAGTTGCGGGCCGTGAACGAGATCCAAGGGCTAGCTGGAAACAGCGCAGCCATTGATCAAGAACGACTTCGGCTTCGCGAACGTCTTGGTGAAGAGGAAGAGTACCGCAAAATGGCTGTGAGGAGGATGCAAGATGCAGAGGACCGACTTCATCAGAATGAAGATCATGCAAGGCGAGCATTGCCTACCTTGCACGACGAGCTGAGTGAACTCAGGAAAACACTCAAAGCACAAGAAGATCTTCAAGCGAGGACACGCAGCGAATTGGAGGCAGCGCGGAACTCCAACTATGGCGGAGCGACACGGCCTTCGAGCATGCCCATGTCTTCGAGGACTACTGAGTCTGGCTGGGAGCACGTAGGAAAGGAAGTAGTGCCTGCATTTTCCGTAGGAGGTGAGGTACGATCCCCTGAAATACGGTCCCCAAGTCAAGTTAGTCCAGTCGCCAAAGAGAAGTTCGCATTCTCGGAATCGGACAAGGACAAGAACCTTGTGATGGATGGAATTCCATTTACCGGTGGAAACTTCTTCACTGGCCACAATTCAATGCCAACTGTGGCGGACGCGATGCCCGAGCACTACGTGCCAGGTATTAGCAGCCCAGCACTTGCGCGTTCCACGCCTAGTGCAGCCACTCTGTTTGGCATACCAAGCGGATTTCATGGGAAAAGTGATGCGGCAGCCGTGCGTGATCGACAGCTACGCGAACTCTTGGAGGATCGCGGGATGTTGGGATCGAAGTCCACAGCATCTGCCAGCTCCTCAAGACCTGTTGGTGTCGACGGCATCATCGCATCTACGAAGGGCAACGACCTCATAGGTCCCCCTATTGCCTATGACGATTCCATTCATGAAGCAAGGAGACGTCAGATCGAGAAAGAGGTCGCGGAACGGTACGAGGAGAAGATTGCCGATCTGCGAAACGAAGTACTCAAGGCCCAGAAAGCCGAACAGCGTCTCAGAGCTGATCGTGATGAGTGGAGATTATTCGCTGAAACGATTCAGGAGGATAATGGAGACGATGACGGTGACGAAGCTGGCGATGAGAATGAAGATGGAGAACATGATGAAGGAACCGGCACGGGGTATGATCCTCCAGACCCGCCTGATGATGATGATGACAAGAAGAGAAGCGGTGGAGGCAAACCTGAATCGGATCCTGGCTCTCATGCGCGTGATCCTGATGGAGACGCAGATCCTGAAGTCACGGAGGTGAGAATTTCCAGGAGGGAGGCCGACAAAGTGACCGTTCCTCCATGGCCTACTCTCACTCACCTCAACAACTGGCGATCCGTATGCACGGCGAATGTCTTAGGAGCATCAGCCGATCCAAATCATGAGGACTGGATGTTATGGCTGGCACCAGCATTCAACCCATTCCCTGATGTCGAAGCACTGAACGATTCAGGACACAAGAAGTTCAAGAGCGTAGACGTCAAATTGGGGATCGCAATGGTCGCAATGCTACGCGCTGGTGGTGACAAGTCTGCTGATCTGTACCTGGAGGTAAACCGGAAGGCCAACGATTACATCAGCAGGCCCGAAGGGAAGATCATCAAAGGACGACAAATCATTGCGATGATGTATGAAAGTTTTCGAACGCATGATCGTCTCGACATGATCATCACTCTCGAGTATCTGGTGAAGCTCCAGTACCAAGGCGACAACAAGCTTCATACGTTCAAGCAGACGTGGTTGGAAGTTCTGGGACGGATGAGGCCAGAAGACATACCATCCAAAACAGCTCTCCGTGATTGCTTGTACAGCAAGATCAAGGACTCGCCCGCAATGAAGATGGAGTTGGGCATGCACTACGAACACTTGCCCTACAATCATGAAGACCGATCGTACGACAATCTGATGAAGATCATTGACCGTACCATCAATTTGCTTGCTGCACCGGCCAAGGTACCTGAGAAACCAACGCCTAACGCAGCTCCATCCGCAAAGGTCAAGGCTTCGCCGACCAAGCCGGATAAAGCAACACCTGTACTACCTCAAAGCAAAGCGAAGAGTCATGCGAAGACCAAGCCAAAGCCCAAGAAGAAGACGAGGAGTGAGTCAGCGGACAACAGAGGCGACAAGAGCAAGAAGCAAATCCGCTGCAAGTTCCATTTCACAGATGCAGGGTGTCGAAATGGTGACAAGTGCCCATTCAGTCACTCGAAGAAGACTCCAGAGCGACCCTTTACGCCGAGGACGAGAACTCCAAGTCCATCTGGAGGAGGAGGAAACAGGATATGCTACTCGTTCAAGAACACAGGCTCGTGCTCAAGAGAGAATTGTCCTTTCAAGCATGAGGCAGCAGCTACCCCAGCTCCGGAACCAAAGGCAAAAGCTAAAGCCAAATCCGAAGCAAAGGCAGCTCCAGCGAAGCCGAATGCCAAGGCCAAGGCGCTCCCTGCGGCACCCGCCATCAGATTGTGCCGAAGGTGGAATCCATCAGCCCCGGCGATATGGAAGCGATCTTCAAGACAAGATGAGGAGGAGTCAGATTGTCCATCCGTTGACAGCGACGCTGATTCGGATTGTTCAACAGACGACGAATCCTCGGGACCGACTACGTCGACCCGAAAAGGGATAAAGCGTAATGTGACATTCGCCGATGACGTGAAGTTCATTTCTTCGTGTCCTAGAAGATCGAAGAAGGACAAAGAGCGGAAGGTGAAGTACGTCGACATGGAAGCGCTTGTCAACGATGAGGATCGCGCCGTGAATTTGGAATTCGCCAAGCACAAAGCGAGATTGAGGGCACAGATTATGAGAGACATGGTTGACGACGATGATGATCAATGCGGAGATCGAGTTTCATTCGTACGAATCCCAGGAACGTCTCGGGTGGAAGAAGTCTCCTTCTACGACGGTGAGGATTCCATCGTTGAGCGTGAACTCGATGCTGCACACAGCAAGCGGATCATCAATCAAGGTGTATGCAAATGCATGGTTCAACCAGTCATCCTCAAGAAGAAGATCAAGTTTCTCATGGACACTGGGTGTGGCCACGACCTCATATCTCAGAAGAAGATCGAGAAGCATAGTCTCGAGACACTCGTGACTCCAGAGCCCATATCATTTCAGACAGCAAATGGAATCACCGATACCGATCTCGTGTCGAATTTCCAGACTGAGTCGTTCGAGGAACCGATCAACGCTTACGTGTTGGACGACACACCATCGGTGCTTTCCATAGGCAAGAGATGTATGAACTTCAACTACGGGTTTGTGTGGCCACCCGGAAGGGAACCATTCATGATCAACCCGCAGGGCAAGAGGATATCTCTGTTCGTGAACGGTGACATCCCGTACATTCGCGCCGGGAGTTCCAAGTCACTTGTTCATGATGATCCGGAGGCCAAAGCGATCACCGAAATCTTCAAGAGTGTGCTAACCGCGGGTGATGTTGACGTCAGTGTCGCAGCTGCCGCTGAAGCTGCACCGAGCGAGATTGAAGCAGAAGAAGAAGGTGACGATCATGAACGACCTCCTGATCCTGAACCCCAAGAACCTCCTATAGAAGAAGTGCCAGAGGCCGAGGCCGGTCGACCTCCGGACGACGACGAAGGAAAAGGAGTGGGTGAAATTCCATTGGACGGTGACGATGAGGTGATCATCGATGTGGAAGGCGACGGTGCGCCGAGCCGCAAGGCCAGAGTCGGAACACTGAAAGCCGAAGCCAAGACGTTGGCACATCTGTGTACTCATCGCTACCGCAATCCATATTGCGAATCGTGCATACGCGCGAAGATGAAGCACTTGCGGACACAACGAGGTGCGTTTCAACGTGTGATCAAACACTGGGGAGATCTTGTGACGTTCGACTTCCTCGATATGCGCAAGGCCGCCGAAGCAGGTATCGGACTCGATGATGGAGCACGTGAAGTTCTAGTCATCAGAGACATCGCCACCAAAATGATCGCAGCGATTCCCACGGCTTCAAGGAGCACTGACGAGGTCGTCATGGCCATCAGACGCCTAATGGGAAGACGCAAGATTCATATGGCGTATAGTGATGAAGCACCAGAGTTCGATTCAGCTATGGCGCAGTTGAAGATCGTGATAGATCATTCCCTTCCAGGGAAACCCAGTAACAATTCACTCGCTGAACGATCAAATCAAGAAGTGATCAACACAGTCGCAGCATCCATGCTACACGCCGGATTACCCGCCCAATACTGGTCTTTTGCGCTGAATTGCGTGATGCAGAACCTCAACATCGAAGACGTGGAGGGCGATGGTGATTCAGCATGGAAACGTATGACTGGAAAGGACTTCGAGGGAAAAGCCATACCCTTTGGGGCCAAAGTCTTCTTCAAGCCTACGGATACAAGGCCGAAGACATATGGCAACAAGTTCGATCCAAAGGGGATCCCAGGCATTTTCGCCGGATACATCATCACTGCTGGTCAAGGATGGTCCAAGAAGTATCGCGTGTGGGACATGAAGGAATTTGCCAATGCGAACTTGTCAATGGACGCATCTGTTCCCAGGAAGTTGATGAGACCGTACGAGACAGAAGTTATCTACTTCCCAGAGGAGATAACGTTTCCCCTGAAAGCCGAGTACGAGAGGATGAACTCAACCATTGAGGGACTAAGGGACAACGTTGACCTCGCTGGCAAGGAGATAAAAGACGTCGATGACGGGGATGACGGTCCGCCTGGAGGAAATGGTGGTAACGGGGATGATGATGATCAAGATGGTCTTCTTCCTCCACCGGATCCCGGAGAAGATCCCGACTTACAGGACATAGATCCATCTGACATAGAGACGGAGCCGTCTGGCGAAGTCTTCAAGTCAGCAGAACATGAAGCTATTGATGCTATAGGAGACAAAAGACTCGAAGAACTAGACGAAGAACTAGGTCTACGTGCAGCACCGCCTCCTTCTGAACCAAAGGTCACTGGGAAAGATCGACGATCGCCCCGCGAAGTCGGTCCAACCGGTAGACTCATCCCCGAAGGAGACATCGAAGAACCTGGAGAGATTATCAAGATCTTGAAAGAAAAGAAGTTGGCTCCCGAGGAGATTGAACATTGGGGTACGGGGAAGAAAGGGGACGGCATTGTATATCTCACCGATGATGGTGAAGCCTGCAAGATCGACAAAAGGGGAGTTCCGTACAAGATCCGAAGTGATGGTCGACGAAGCACTTCCTACACGGCGACCTATCCATTCCTATTCTCCGGAAGCATGGAAGAAAATGAGCGAAGCGGAGAAGAAGGCAGCGTACAAGAAAGAAAAGCGAGACAAAGCTCGAGTTGCCAAGAAGGACCGGAAGAAGGCTGTGATAGGGAAGAAAATAGTCACCAAGATTTTGGACAACATGATCTTTCCCAAGATTGTTCCATGTGAAGAAATCGATCTGCAACTCAACGTGTCCATTGACGACGACGATGGATGGTCCTGGGCACAATCCTATGTGGATCAATACACACAAGAACAATTCTTGGCAGACGTCGTGCCGGCCGTTCCGGCACACATGGTCATGGATGACAACTGGATTCCGTCTATGCCGTGTACGACTTCTCACAGAAACGTACATCGGGAAAAGAATCAGGCAGGAGGATCATGCTTCAATGCCATGGTCACTCGACCCGTCACACGCAAGGAGATGGTCAACAACCCCAAGGCCATGGAAGCTTTCATGAAAGAATGGAAGGGATTGTGGGACCAAGAGGTGTTTGATTTCTCAACTACGCGTGAATATGACGACGTCGTCGCTGAGGCAAAGAAGAAAGGTGAGAAAGTACATATGGCGCGAGTACATGGACTGATATACGAGAAGAACTATCAGCTCAAAGAGGACGATCCTGCCAGGAAGTTCAAAGGGCGAGGTGTACTACTCGGTGATCAGGTCAAAGACCAGAACATGGAAGCCGCATTGTTTCAGGATTTGGGGAATTCCCCGGCTACGTTTGACGCCTCACGGTGGGCAGATTATTACGGATGCCTTCCTGGCAACGATGTCCAGATGGCGGATGCTATCCAAGCATACATTCAGGCGAGATTATCGGGCACTCCATGTTGGGTTGAACTGCCTGATGAAGCCTGGCATCCATCTGCGAAAAGGCATAAATTCCGTAGACCTGTATGTCGCCTGATCAAAGCTCTGTACGGACATCCTGACGCAGGAACCATGTGGGAACAACATTGCCATACCGCGGTACAGAAAGTAGGATTCAAGCCGATTGGCGACGAATGGCCATCATTGTATTTCCACCCGCAAATGAAGCTCTTACTTGTCATCTACGTGGATGATCTCAAGATGGCAGGACCCAAAGAGAATCTACCCAAGGGTTGGGACATGCTGCGCCAAGAACTCCGATTGGAAGAAGAAACGCCACTAGGTTTGTATCTGGGTTGTCGCATCTCCAAGGGCGAGGCAACGTTGCATGACAAAACGAAGGTGCAGACCGTTACCTACGACATGGAGACGTACCTGGACATGACAGTCAAGAAGTACTGCGACGTGACTGGGTTCGATCCGACAAAATTCAAGACGGTACCATCGCCGAGTCCGGCTGAGGAGACTAAGAATCACCCAGCTCGCGCTCCGGCACAGTCAGGTAAAAGCCATCGATGCACGTGGTGTGGACACACCATGCCTGTTGATAAGGACGGTCGGCTTGTTCCGCCTCCACCTATTCCCAAGGCGCCAGAGGAAGAGGAGATCAACGAGGCTAATCGCGGCGCACTTGCTCCGCAGGCAGCAAGCATTCTCATGAAATTGCTTTATGCCGCGCGCATTTGCCGCTTTGATCTTCTGCGCAGTATCAACAATCTCGCACGCAAGATCACGAAATGGACCAAGAAGGAGGATGCTCTTCTTCATCATCTCATGGCCTATGTGCACCAGTCCAAACATCACATGATGATTGGATGGGTCGGGAACTCCTTGGAGGACTCGTCCATCGGGCTGTTTGCAGATGCGGACTATGCAGGTTGTGGAGAAAGTTTGAAATCTACCTCCGGTGCTCACTTGCACATTCAAGGTTCTCACACAAGATTTCCCTTGGCGGGACTTAGCAAAAGGCAGGGGTGCTTGAGTCATTCCACACCTGAGGCCGAGATTGTCGCGGCCGACTTTGCCATGTCACGTCTTGGATTGCCTGCTATCACGTTGTGGCAGCAGCTTGGGGGGCAGGACCCCAACTTCGTCTTCTACGACGACAACCAGACCATGATCGGGGTGATTCGCACGGGCAAGAATCCGACTATGCGTCACTTGGAACGTACCCACGGCATCTGCATTGGCTGGATGCATTCTATCTTTCAGGAAGGTTACGTTTCTCTTGCCTATGAGGTCACTGCCAAGATGTCCGCGGACATACACACCAAGTCGTTCAAGGATTCTGTGTCCTGGACACACGCGTGTCAGCTCATCAACATTTTTCCGCCGGCTCTCATTGGCTCCCAAGAGATTATGGATCTGATGCGCCCTACTCATACCCAAAGCACGGATGAGAAGGGGCAACAGCATTACTCGTTCAAGAGCGAGGTGCCTTGTTTTCCTTACACGCAGACGCCGATCCTCCCTCAGGTGTTGTATCGCGCTGGATTGTCGAGTAAGGAAGGCTTGCAAGAACATGACAGTGTGGACCCCATCCTGGTTGTCAAGTTCCCGCGCATGTTGCGGGGGCCGCCTTCCGCGTTGCCGCCTGGTCGTTACCTTCGGTCGACTTGGATTCTTCGTGAAGGGCAGTGGCACCAGATGGAGGACCGTGCTGCTATCCTTGATCAACCGGGCAAGTTCGACCGCTATGTGGAGCGTGCTGTGTTTCAGTACCATCCGGTACGGGGGCATTTGCGCCCCGCAGCTATTGCGGACGTCCTTGCGCCGCCGTTTTTGCCTCCTCCTGAACCGCCTTTGGGCCAGTCTTATGTGCGCGCCCTGCCCGCCAAATGGCGAGCGGTGGTTGTCACACTGGCGCGTGCCATCCATGGGGGGTACCAGGGCTTTACATTGCCTCTTTGTTTCAACGGCCAGTCCAAAAGTCAAGCCTCTCAATTCGGTTATGATCAATGGTCGTCAGTGTACGAGGATGTATGGCATGATGCGGCTGAACAGAAAAGGGAATATCAAGGATATGATGGAGCAATTGTGCCTCACGTGGTCAATTTCGCCGAAAACAAACCCAAGGAGGGCCTGGTGATCCAATTCCTCGACCACGATGGAGGGTTGGTCCATACTTACAAGAATCCTTACAGCCGGTGGAAATACCGTATCACTATCAAAGATGCTCCAAAGGCAGTGACGGTGTGGACATTGGTAGGGGTCGATGAGGAGAACTGGTGGAATGAGTATGCTCCAGGCAAGGATTGCATTGCGCAGCATGCTCCCGATTCTCACTACGACCCTGGGCTGCAAGTAAATGTTCTGAGTATGGGGCGAGAAGTTGACGACGCCATGTGTGCCTACCTCTTCGATGTGGTGGAAGCAAGGAAAAACAACCCTAACTCCGTGATCTTCATTGGTGCAGGGGTGTTAGGCAAGAATTCGTGGCTGAGTCGGAAAATCGCTGACAACCCTGAAAGGGCCAAATTGCGGACAGACTACCCATGGGGGGAGGTCGTCCAAAGAATTGCGCGCAGAGCGGCATCATGGGGGTTCCAAATCATCATCGAAGTACCTCCTCGAGTACCAGTCCAGGAAACCAAGCAGTACAAGGGACTTCAGGAAGATGCCATGTGGAAGAGCATCAAGATCCAAGGATGCACTCACGGGCAACGTTATACCTTTCGGGATCCTGTATCTCCCGGAACCGCCGTTGAGCTCGGCTACTGCAAGGATGAATGGGAGTACATTGCCGCAAACGTCGCGTTGCATCCTAAGTCGTCTGACGTGTGCTCGTCCAAACATTTGCACATGACCGATTCGGACGCTAAGGATCGATCTGATAAATGCGAGTTGACTAGCCAAATCTCCAGGAGATTGCTTAAAGCCTTGAAATTTCAGGCAACGGGCGATGGGAGATTGGTAGCCATGCCGTCGAAGGCTGGTGGACGAAAGCCTGACCGCATGATTGTTGACCTATGTGGCTTGGGCAATGGCT
The DNA here is from genome assembly GCA_905221615.1 of Symbiodinium sp. CCMP2592. Lineage (NCBI taxonomy): Eukaryota > Dinophyceae > Suessiales > Symbiodiniaceae > Symbiodinium > Symbiodinium sp. CCMP2592. The sequence continues at coordinate 296,975 of CAJNDT010006061.1, forward strand.
ACGCCGTGCCTAAGTCCACTAAGGGATGCGCTCGCATAACTTGCAAGGAGCTGATTGGCTCTAAGGCCGATGAGGACAGCCTTATCGGTGCGATGAAGGATGCGTGCCGGAATGACCTGCGCACACCTGTGCTATTCGTGGCATCGCTTTTGCGATCAGGTGCTGGTCCTGGAAGTAGTGAAGGGGCTTGCGTGGGGGGTGAGAAACGTTCCGGTGGGAAGTACAAGGTTTTCAGAAGTGTCTTGAAATCTCTCAAACGCCTGCTGAAGAAGTGTGCGGAATTTTCCGACGTCTATTTTTCGCTTGACATGCCTTCTTCATGTTCATGTTGGTCTTGGCCAGAGTTGCATGCTCTTGTTTCAAGTGGCAAGGTGACGAAGGTTAAGATTGATGACCATGTTGGTGCTGGTGGCGATGGTGGTGGACGCAGGATCATGTTCTCTAACATGCCTGAAGCGGATCGTTTGATGGTGAGACTGGATGATTGCTTGGACCATGAATCGAAGAGCAGTTTGTCGCAGCGCATTGATGTTTCATGGCAGTCGATTGCGAAGAATGTTCGCAGCCTTGTTCGAGCTCATGTCAGTGTCAGTCACGATGCACATGAATCTGAGGACATTGCATGGCAGCAACATCAGTGTGTAGACGCTGATGAAGGGGCTATTAGGCTATTAGACAGCCCCAACTAAGGAGCAACTAAGGTCCGACCAGACGGATCGGGGAAGGGTGCCTCTTACGGAGAACCCGGAACCGTGAAGTCGAGTAGGGTGTAGGGACTTCTCTCCTACGGAGGAAGGACCGAACCCCGAGCCATGGCTGAAAGCTACAATGACTACGAGCTGGCCTTCGAGGGAGTGGACCACGAAGAAGTTTTCCCTTCTGGTGGGATGTTGCGGACGTTTCTGAAGTTCCACAAGTTCCTGGAGATGTATTCTGGGGACTCGTCGCAGAGCATTTCGCTCCCACCAAAGATTACGAAAGACAAAGTGGTCGACAATGATCTCATTCGCACATGGGCAGCTTTCAAAGCACCTCCGTTGGTCTTGCTGTTCACGTGTGCAAATCTGTCGCCAGGAGGGGATCTTTCCATTCGAGTCCGAGAAATCCTCAAGGCTTGCATATTTGCTGCCCCGGAGGAGTACATGGACAAACCCTATGGGGAGATACTCGCCATGGTCATCAAGTTTGGTGGAGGTCTCAAACACATTGTTGCTGACTACGAAGGGAAGTTCAATGCCATCACAAGATTTATGGTGGATGAGGAAGTGATCCGCGATGATGCAAAGTTGGCTGTGGTTGAACTGGAACAAGAAAGAAAGCAAGTTCGGTTCGACTTGAACACTGCAACCAGGAACATCGTCAGCGCGGACGTGTACTACAATCTCGCCGTTCTCATCAATTCCGTGGAGACGCCCTACCAGGCCGTGACAGACACGAGAATTCAACAATGGTATACGGTGAATCAGGACTACTACCACAAGTTGCCTATGTCAGGCAGAGCACCTGACCAATCCGACCTGTTGGGAGAGCCTACGTTATGTAGGGTGTGCAAGCTGATGTACATGTTCGCAAAGCACACTGGGTATGGGCTTCGGACCTACAACCAGGAATGTGCAGCGGGCAACGATGGCGCTACGCCAATCAACGTTCACCAGCTGGCTTTGATGATGCGCACATTGCCTCAAGGCATGGGACATCCGCTCGCCTTTGCGATGAACTCACTCCAGGCGTTCAGTGTCTGTCTCCACGTGCTTCATTCCTATGTATCATGGGTCGATCCACAAACTGGACTCCCGCATTACAGATGGTCAAATGACGTGCTCCCTGATTCCGACTACACCACGTATGCTTTCCTCAAGTACCATGTGGATGCTGTATGTGCAGCTCAGGACAAGAACGGTTTCCAATTGCCGGATGCGTTCCGTGGCTACACCTGGAATCAATGCGGAGTTGAATCTGGGTACGTGGTCGACTGCTCTACCAAACGCGCCACATTGGGCATATGGGAAGCGGAATTCCAACAGATGAGGGCACCAAATCCGCTTATGCAAGATGATGGCCTATTTCCGCCCAACCTTCAACGGCATCCTAGCTGGGTATACTCAACGGGGAGAGTTGCGATGCCTACGGCAAGCAACCTCGAACCGGAAGGAATCGTGCACCCTGAGCATGGAAGAACGCCGGAACAATCGCAAGGATCCGCTGCCGGACCTCGAGCCACCCCTAGCCACGGACCAAAGAGGGCAAGGACGGACGAGGCAACGGCATCGGCGTCGTCATCTTCTGCGGCACCTCCTCCACAACAACCGCCTTCGCAACCGGAAGAGGAACCATCGCAACCGACATGGGAGGAAGCTCCAATCCCCGCTGGCGCTCAGGAAAGTTGGTACCATTATGTCAACATCGATGAGAAGGGCTGTCGCTCGATCTTGCTGACGACGACCCGTGATCAAGACGAGTACCCACCTACCATTGATGAGACGCCAAAGTTTGTGGCCAACCACGACGTGGGGACCACACCGATTCAGCATTACGTCAGAAGACTGGTGACCTATTTGGCAAGGATCCGTTCCGTCTCTCAAAATGATGACAAGGGTCTCAACCTGAAGGTCTACGTGAAGCTGAGTACAAAGGTGTGGTTACGGATGTATTCACGGCTGTACCATGCATTGGCATTGGTATCATGCGTGCATCTTCCTTCTCCTCCGATGCTTACCTCGGCAGTGATGATCGAGGCAGATAGCGATCTTGTCGACAACGATGACATTCCGGAAGAAGCAAGGATCAACACCATGAACACGCTGAACGGATTTCGCAATAGTTTGGGTATGGGTGGCAAACCTGATGCCGCGACTATGCGCTCTCAGTGCACAATCCTCGTTCAGGACTTTGACATGGTTGCAAGGACCAGGGGATCAACGCACACGGTGAGAGAGAACCTCGGCATGCATGGATGGAGCGAGGTCTACATTGTGAGCCCGTCGATCACCGCAGGTGCCAACTACAACTTCCAAGTCACAAAAGGATCGTTGGAATCTGTGAATGCGACATTGGATGGCTTGACTGAAGAGCAGCTTGCAACCGTCACATTGCATTACCATCTGTCTCTCCAGGCAATCCTCATCGAGAACATGTCTTTTCCGATGAGTGAGGTCGGAGACGGAGCAGCAATTCGCACTGACTTGCAGCGACAGCTCAAGATCACGTACGTTGACCCTATCATTGCGGCAGGGAAGCGTACCACGCGCCCTCCAATTGTCAACATCAATCACGACTTACGGTTCGTTGGAGCAGCTAGCAATTACCTTCAGCACAAAGCTTCTCTGTTCAACGGTTTCCACGCGCTGGGAATGTATATTGAACTGGAGTTGCGAGCTCGAGCATGCGTGGTGATTCATGGATCTTCGTTCTGGTCAAGAATGTATAGCCAGATGAAACATGCGTCATCAGGCGTGCATACACTGTCAGCCGAAAAGGTGCCAGCACCGGACAATCGGGTCAGGTTCAAATTGGGCTTCGCTATCTACGAGAAGCAGCTGTTCTGCGAGAAGATGGTATCCACGTGCTTTGTTGAGGCATCGAAAGTTCGCTCATGGGACGAAACTGTCCGAACCGACTCAGTCGCTCACCCGTCGCTTGTCGAGATTTGGGAGGACAAGAGTGAAGTCAAGACGTCCACCAAGATTTCGCAGACATGGTTTACGGGAGAACAGCAGCAACAGATCAGGTCGGGTGCCCAGGGTGACACGGTCGCTGAATCGTCCACAGTCACCTGGCAGGACTTTGACATCGCCATGACCGTCCCCGAAGCCTACTACGACAACAGGCACTACTGGTTCCGGATCGACACCTATGCGACCCCGAACACCGGCTATGTCAAAGGGAGAACGTTCTATTGCCCTGGATGTGACGCAATGAAGTTGGCTGAGTGCTACGCACAGGCCTTCTTCAAGCCGACTGGAAACGGGTATCCTGGACACTGCATTGGGTGCGCGCATACTTCAGCCTTGAAGATGCAGCATCAAATCGGCTCCTTCAATGACTTGGTCGCGTCCCAGAAGTACACCTTGGCTTGCGCAAAGCACCTTTATGACCTGAGGCTTCAATTTGTGGACCCTCGCATGGACATCAAGGAGTTCCTCAAAGCTTGTGCGGAAGTGGTCTACGAAGACATTGGCAAGACGGTTTCTCACTACGGTGGTCTCCGAATCACAGCCAGTCAGGCCATCGAGTACGCGGCATGGGGAAAGGCCAAACAGTTGGCATGGGACAGAGGATACGACTCCGAAGGCAAGACATGCTACATCTGCTACTACGATGCCGGGAACTGCGCTTATGCTGGTTTCATGAGAATGCTTTTGACTCCGGAGGAGCGCCAAGAATGCTACAGAGGGTCAGCCTTGCCCAAGGAGGAACTCCTGGGTGACACGGTGGAGCTGGCGCTCGGGCTTCTTACAATTGCAATGAGACACCCAAGTCATTTTCCGAATTGGGGTGGCCTTGAGGGAGCAAATGCGTGCGTGAGGGGAATCGAAAGATCATTCTTCCGCTACGCGTCGGCCGAAGCTATCGAGCTGATCACGGTTGACTCCCCGCGCAAAAGGACACCGCCCAAGAAGAATGAAGCAGTCGCTGAGATCGTCAACAACATGTCCGCTGACCTCGTGATTGATTTCACAGTGATCGTCGATGGTGATATCTACCCCGTAGAGATTGCGAGAACCGACGAGACACAGGCCGCTGACAACGTCACGGACGATCCAGGGTTCTCCGTTGCTCCACCAATACCTGCACAGGATGTAGATGTGGATGCGCAACCCGAAGAAGAACAAGGTGCAGAAGGCCCTGATCCCAGGCAGGCGATTCGTGAAGGATTTGTCGCGCAGCTTCAGGACTATGTGGGAGTACTCGCTCAGGGCGAAATGTCGGTCGGAAGCGACCGCCTCACGTTCTGTATCGCTTGTGGCAGTGATCTACACAATCTGTCCAATTGCACGGAAAATGCTGCGACCCGGGATCTGGTACTTCGAGGCATCCAGATCATCAAGGAAAGCCTTCTTCGATATCCACGTCGAGTACCTCCACAAGAGGCTGAGCCAATGGACGTTGACACCACAGACCATGTGAGTGTTGCATCCTCGGACCGACGACCCAAGGCCAAAGCCCGACCGCGACGCGGAGGCGAAGCCGTACGGGGTGATGTGGTCTTGATCCGTTATGAGAACAAACACAATCTCTGCACGGATGTGGAGAACCGTCGGGGCCTACATGATGCTTGTGGCGTACCACTGCAGGAATCGGGACCAGAGAATAGCCAGCGGGTGGTGGACCTCATTGAGCAGCTTTCGGACCATCGCGACCGACGCCTACCTCAACGAGGAGACCGTCCTAGCTTTGCTTATGATGATACCATTCAGGGCTACACCAATGCAGGCTACGAATGCATCGGCGGCGGAAGGCCAATCCGGTGCGGGATTCTCGACCTGATCCCAACCAAGGGTGCAAGCTTCATCCACAATCGATGGGACATCGTGAACGAAGTTGTCCTTCGCAACATCACCCGTCATCGCAGAATAAACGCGGATTGGGCGCTATCATGCATCCAATCTGACCTGCGTCACAGAATCGCCAGGCGCCCAGGCTCGGAATGGCTTGACAACAGGTGCCAGGTGGCATTCAGCAGCGTCATTCGATGTGATGAAGGAGGGTGGGTGCTGATCGAGGACTTGGTGAGGCATGAGCAACTATGGACCCATGAAAGCAGACGCATCACCGAAGCGGTCTCAAGGACCGATGAGCAACAGAGGAAGAGAGTGTACAATGAAAGACTTCAGCTATTGTTCCAAGGGAACATGCTCGCAGCCACGAAACGCCATAAGGCCAAGATTCGGTTGCAGTTCCTGGGAGTGAGAGTGAAGGACCCCGGCGTGGAAACTCTTGGATCCGCAGGTTCGAACATGTTGGTATCGATTCCTGACCAGATCACGGAGATCCAGAACAATGATCGTTGCCGGCACAGCCAGAGGTACCTGAACGTTTGCAACGGCTGGGTGAAGCCATGGGCAGTTCGGGCTACAAGTGGTCACTCTGCGCACTCAGATCCCCAGAACAATTTGCTTCAGTTGGACAAGAACAGGTTCGCAATATCTCCATCTATGACCCTCTTGCAACGTCTTGGAGGCGCGTTCCACGCTACGGCATGCCGCAACTTGGATTCCATTGTCACGCAAGGCATCATGCCTGGTTCGGAGGACCCCGACGGGGACTTCGACCATAGGCGCCAATTTCGAGGCAACCAAGGCGGCAGACTCCACAGCTATTGGGGGGTGTTTGCACCGTTCGATCACCGGAATGCGACGACCAAGATGCGGGTACATGGACGAGATGCCAAGCACATGCCACTGGCGGTCCTTCATGTCCCATCGCAGGACCTTGCACGAGAAGATGGACGTATCACAGACAGCGGCATCATGATCGTTGGCCGAACGATACCGTTCCAGTTCGTCAAGGAGGTATGGTTTTGCGTCCCGGATCCTCAAGATACACACTCTTTCGCTCTGGTGGAAAAGATCTACGATGAACGGTTGGAGAAAGAGCTGGTGTTGGACTACAATGCATCACCATTGCTTCCCTGAGTTCGAGAGATACCGAACGCCAAGCAAGATCATGGAATTGCTTTGCGAGATGCCTCCTGGACCCCACGACACCAGCAAGGAGCAGATCATTCGAGACCTTACGACTGTCCTGGAGTCCCACAGGGAGAACACGGTTCGGCATCACTACATGGACAAAGGGATCAAGTTTGTCATCAAGAATTGGCGACCCGAAGACCTACGCAGAGACGAGGATGGAAGGAGAATGAGGGTGTGCCCGGCATGCTACAACATCGTTCCAGCATGCTTCTCCCGATGCACGTCTTGCTGGTCACAGTTCGTTTCTAGCGGATATTACCAAGGTTCTCCACAACGGGAGACTCCTACGGAGATCCCCAGTGACTTCATTGCTCAGACAATGGAAGCCGCGGCAGCAGCAGTGCCTGAGGCGCCCGAAGAGGAGCAGGAAGCCATGGAGGTAGAGACCGTTGCGGAACCTGAGGAAATCCCAGAACCATCTGTCATCGCGGAGGACGATCCAGAACAGGAACCTGATGAAGAAATGGACATAGAGCCAGGAGAGGACTTTGATGACGCAGTACCAGATGCAGTTGCACAGGAACGCCGTCCCGTCTTCATTACCGGCCAGTCTTTGAACATCGATCCTGAGCTACAACTCGCACGTACCGCCATGCAGCCATCCTACTACTCAGGGAAGCGAAATGCCCATTGCATTGACGCCAACATGGTCGCTCTTTCGTATATGGCTTTCGTGGTGTGCAGGACCATCTACAAGGCTTGGTCAGGATTCGCGAAGTGGGCTACTATGCCGTTGTTTCAGATGAAGGAGAATTTCGCACTTGGCCAACGCTATGATGTGCTCGGAAAGTGGGGATCACTGGCTGTAGTGGACAGAGAGACTGGTGTGAGCAGGGATGTGACTGATGAGGAGATCATTCGTTTTGCCAAGGAACCTGAGAACCTCAAGCAGTACGATCCCAACGGGACTTACACTTTGAAGCGCTTCCGGACGAATCAGATGCTTTCGTTGCTTACACGGGGAGCCAACATGATGGGAATTGGCAGGGACAACTTCAACCCTACTACGTACTTGAAGAGCAACAGGGATGAAGATGTGAAGGCTATGCACTTTTGTTGCCTGAACGTCCTGTGCGAGGTGATTCCGATGGTGACAGGACACCAACAATTCTCAGTGCTACGACCAACGCCAACTGGACCGGTGGACTTCTTGTACATCGACCCCGTCGGTATCCTGCTGACTCATTCCGATCATTCAGTCCAGACCATCGGATTGCTGGTGGACCACAATGTGCAAATGCCTGCGCATTTCATGGACAGATTGAACAGATCCAAGGCTGAGAGACAGCAAAACCCGACGACCAAGCGTACTGAAGCCCTACACCACATTTCGGCCGCTGACTATCTCCCTCCAGGTGGTACTTCCATCCTGGACACGCCTGTCACTACGGAGGAACGTGCAAGCGCTTCTTCGGCCAAGGGACCTTCAAAAGGGCGTGAGAGAACCGGAGGTGAACAGCATGGAGGCTGGAACGCCAACACCTACTATGACTACACCGCCGGCAAAGGCCGAAACAAAGGCAAGGACAAAGGAAAGCAAAGGGAACAGTATCCAGAGGAAAACCTCCGGCCCTGGGACCGCGATCCTGCGACCACGCGAAGATGGAGATGAATCAACGCTTGGTCTTCCTCGCCTATCAGTTCGTGACCTCTGAGCTTCGCCCATGGAATGCCATCGCGAATGCTTCTTTCTTCGGTGACGCCTGATTCGTTTGCCATTTCAGGGGATCGTTACTGACGTAGATGAGTGTCACAACGTTTCTAATTGGGATGCAAAGCTCTGATTTTCAATGTCAACGTTGCGGCGGAACATTTTCTGTTGTCCTATCGTGCCATCTTCCGGGTGAGCAGCGTCGGAGACGCAACTCATGGGGGGTGCGAACGGACTGCGATGCCTTGTCAAGTTCTAAGGTGTCACTATAAGAGCTGTGAGCAAGACCGTGTAAAGTGCAAGAGAAGGGGGCACGCTACGCGTCCCTCGACTCTAAGGGGGCACGCTACGCGTCCCTCATCTTTACCTTTCTATGTGACCGCCCACGCAACGTTTGGCTCAAGTCAATGCCCATAGCTAAGTGCTATAAGTGTCTTCTATCCTGAGCAATCAGAGCTATCCCGTTGCACAGACGAACCGCCGCCGGCAGTGAGTGCAAAAGGAACGGCCGCCGGTTCTGCCTGCATAGGATTGCACGTGTGGAAGTGTGAGAGAGACAGGGTCCAGTCTGTGGAGAGTGCAAGCCAGCCACACCTACATTCATTACAGCTCTGGTGGGGAGAGCAGCAACCTAGTCGAGATCAATCCCCCACGCACCCCGAGTTCTATCCCTAAAGCCCTCCTTAGGGCTTAGGGTTTCCTAAATCCTGGAGGACAAGTCTCGCTACCCTGGCGACGCCATGGGGCAAGCTGCAGTCGGTGGTGTTCGGTCCTGTCCCTACGTTGGGCCTTTGGAAGTTGCAGGGGCTCGGGTTTAGGGAAGTCTTATGAAGTATTTTGGGTTTAGGGTTTGGGGTTTCGGGAAGTTTAGTGTCGAAGTTGTAGGGGCTCAGGTTTAGGGAAGTTTAGTAAGTTTGGGTTTGTTTAGGGTTTCGGGAAGTTCCGTAATTTAGTTTAGGGTTTAGGGCTTCCTGCCTGGATAACTAGTAATCGTATAGAAAACATTCAACACCCTGTTCTAATTCGTACTGAGGCCCCTATTTCTTTTGTGAACATACTAACTAACTGACTGATTGGAGGCAGCCCCTATTGGAGAAGCTGTCACATTGTGAGGTACTCCGAAGCGTTGTCGAGAGAGTACAACGCCCCGGCAAAAGTCGCGAAACCAAAAGCGGTTTTCCGGCCAGACCTGGCCCCTATTATATAGCAGGGGCTTTGGATGCCACCGGCACAGCGAGTTGGACGACTCTTCCTGCAAGTTTGCGTCGCCCCTCCCCCCTCCCCGCTCCCCCCTGGAGGCCAACATGCCCGGCATGCGTTAGCCAAGTTAGTTCGCCACCCCAAGATGGCCACCTGAAGAAAGACAGGAAGCCGAAGTCACCACGCGCCTGAAGCAACCTCGCATTTGTAGTGAGAGCCCCTCATCAACCAAGCAATCCCAAGGCTAAGGCTGAAACCTTAGTTAGTCTTAGGGGTAATTAGAGATAATTTTTAGTTTTTGGTTATTATAATCCCTAGGAAACAGCCAAAATTGTAATTGTTGCTAGGGTTCTAAGTTCAGTATAGTAGTCAAGAGTCGAGACCTGGAGTTTAGGGTCTTGGGTTTCGGGTTTAGGGCTTGGAGGTTTTGGGGAAATGAAAACCCAAGACCCCAAGCCACTTTGGAGGCTTGTCCACGCTTCCTCTCCTGTGCCCCTTTCACTGTCCCAGACGCCAAGACTAAGCCCAAAATCAAACTCAATCCCAGCGCGACTGCGCACACCCCGTGGATCCAATACCCGGGAGTTCCTCGGTTAGTTGATTTTGAGGTTGAGGGATCGAGGAATTAGGGGTTTATGGTAGCGGTTGGGGTTATATGGGCCCTAAACCCTAAACCCCTAAACCCTAAATCCTAAAAAGTTCATGGTAACCCGACCTCGCCTGGAAGCAGCATGAAGTTTGAAGCAGTGTCCGCGAGGTGGGTTATGCCTTGCTGTGTTGGACCTCCGGCCATTCCCCAAATTCTAAGCTGAGCCGTTCTGGCAATGAAGTCTTGATCCTTATCGTCGTTTAATTAGTCCTAAACAGGAACGATGTTGTACTCTTAAGCCTATATAAACCCGAAACCCCTGAAGCCCCGAACTTCAAAGAACGGCCAAGTACATCCGAAAGCCCCGCGCCTCTGCGTGGATTTCCGAGGATCGGCATGGTCCTGAAGTCCGTGGCAGGCAGGTTTACGGTTTAGAACTTCACGTCTTTGGGTTTAGAGCTTCAGGTGTCCATAAATATAGTGTTCTATATATTGTTCTAAAGAGTTATCTTCATTCTGTTTGCATGACAAGACCGCGAGGGAGTTTCAGAAATATAGCTCTCAGGGAGCTCACTCAAGGTTTAGGGTTTCGAGCTGGGGCTTCGGGGCTTGGAGTTGGAGGCTTCGGATTTTGTGCTTTCATTTAGGGTTTAGGACTTAGGGTTTAGGTTTAGGGTTTAGTGCTGTCATTCAGGGTTTAGGATTTAGGGTTTAGGTTTAGGGCTCAGGGCTTTCATTTAGGGTTTAGGGCTTTCATTCAGGGTTTAGGATTTAGGGTCTAGGTTTAGGGTTCAGGGCTTTCATTTAGGGTTTAGTGCTTTCATTCAGGGTTTAGGATTTAGGGTTTAGGTTTAGGGCTCAGGGCTTTCATTTAGGGTTTAGGGCTTTCATTCGGGGTTTAGGATTTAGGGTTTAGGTTTAGGGTTCAGGGCTTTCATTTAGGGTTTAGGGCTTTCATTCGGGGTTTAGGATTTAGGGTTTAGGTTTAGGGTTCAGGGCTTTCATTTAGGGTTTAGGGTTAGGGTTTAAGGTTTCAGGCTAGGGCTTAGGATTTAAGGTGTGGCGGTTGACAATTCTTGAGACTCCGGTCTCAATGCATACCTGGACCCTATAAAACCCTCCTTTTCAGGGTTCTCCATCTATGATTCCCTTGTAATTAACAAGTCCTTCTCAGGTAGGTTAATAGGTGTCCAGGAAAAACGCTAAACTCTAGCTCGAAACAGTAAGCCCGACTCTCTAACCCCCCTAAGTTTCCAATCCCGAAGTGTGCGAGCCTAAAGAATACATGCTGGCACCCTAGCTGCAATACACAACACCGAATCAAGGTCAAAGACAGGACCCGTCTTAGGAGAACCCAAATTCTAAATCCCCAACCCCAAATACCTTCTTTTTGTGCCTCAAGTAGCTACGAACATGACCACGGGTCCTAAACCCTAAACCGCCAACCTTGAATCCTGAGGTGAGGATGTGAGCCAGTGGGACTTCGAAGATATTATGGAGCTGCTCAATGACCAAGGTTTCTCGGCCATGTTGGCCTTTAGGGTTTAGGGTTAGCGAACTCAGCCTCGGTGTGTTAGAGGAAGTGGAGCCAGGGAGGCACCCTACTTGGTTTTTGTTCAGCAACCTTCGAAAGTATATGCGGTTGGGTTTAGGGTTTTGGGTATAGGGTTTAGCCGGATACCAGACTTCTTCTTCAACAGTTTACTTTGTCTCCTGTGCTAGACCGTAGAGAGCCAGGCCCTCTGCCCCTGACGCCTAAATATCCCTTTCAGGGAACTACCCTAAGGCCCCAAAGTAGTTCCTTTTGGGGGGTTCATATTTCGAATCTTATGAGGTAATCCCAGGAAGGAACTACTATGGGGCCTCTGGGTAGACCCTAGCATCCATAAGGCCGTTGTACGTCCCCAGACCTGCAAGGACTTGATCCTAGTTGACAAATCTTTGAAAGCCCACTTTACAACAGCAAACCTTGCCCTGCAACCAACAACCTTAGCAGACCCTAAAGGCCCGAGTATAGATTTCTGAATTCATGTAGGGTTCCTTAATTTGAGACTATACCTCAACCGACTACTGTAATCATGCAGGGCCGTGCATTGGGCATCAAGGCCGTCTGCCAAGTCCTTAAAACCCGCACAGTAATCTGAATCCCTGACAAGTCGTTGGACCCAAACATACAACCACACTGTATATACACTGAAGCCGTAAACACCATGACTATAAAGCGTGCTTGTACAGCAAGGCCGTAAGCATCAACCGTCTAAACCTACAAAACATAAACACACCTGAACAAAGTGAGAACAATGCCATCACGAGCATAAAACACACTCACACACACAGACACAAATACACCCGCACCCATTAAGAGCACCAGGCATCATGGATCCCTACACCCTAAAACCATTAAAGCCCCCGGACGCCCAAACCCCTAACATTCGTAGCATTAAAACCCGTCTTTAATTTCAAGTCGTAGGCATCATGCATCCCACACCCCCAAACCATTAAATTAGGGACCCCAAGAAGCACATAAGCATAAGCATTATATGGGGATATCCCTACCTTATTGGGCTTCATTATAAGAGGGTTTAAATAGAGGGTTTATATGGGATATCCCCATCCTAAGTTTTGCTCATGTGCTTTGTTGGGGCCCCATAAATTATTCCCCTATTGAACCCTGAAGCCCCTTGCAGTTGCTCAATCCCGAGGCATCTGACCCAAAACGCCCCCGTTCTTGGTTTCAAAGCCCTTGTTCTTTCCAATGTCAATGCCTGGCTCTTCCAAACCCTAAACCCTAAACCCCATAAATCTCAATTCCTGGCTCCTGTTCAAACCCTTAACCCTATACCTTAAACCCTAAACTCCCTCAAACAAAAACAGACTAAACCCTATTTTTCAGCTTTGAATTCCTAGGCATCATGGATCCCGACTCAAAGAGCGCAGCCTCCTGGGGAGACGCGGGAAAGGGCGTCCAAAGGCAACCCGTCCCTGAGGCAGGCTTCCGGGTTGAAGAGTTTGGGGCTTACGGTTTAGAGGTATATCTCCCTCTCTTTATACATATATACTTCTATATATATATATATACAGGGTGGGGTTGAAAAGTTGAGGGTTCAGGGTATGGGCGTATAGAGGTCCAGGCTGAAATTTTTGGAGTCGAGGGATTCTGGGTTTGGGTTTAGGGGGTATAAGGGTTTGGATTTGGGGTTTGGGACTCAGACGGTTCTCGCTTTAGGCGGTGGGGACTGCGGGGTTCAAGTTGCATCTCTTCTCCTGTATCGAGGCTGCCGTCGTTTCATGGTTCGTCGTTGTGCGTTTTAGGGTTCAGGGTATTCTCCTGCCCATGGTAGCGTTTTGAGTCTTCTTCTTCCTAAACCTAAACCGAAACCACAAGCTCGAGACTCTAAACACAAACAAGACCCTAAACGGTAGTTTTTTCATGTGTGCAGTTAATAGCCTCGGAGATAGGTGCTCTTCAGCCTTCACTGTTCAGTTTGCCTTCTTTGTCTCTACAAATTACCAGAACCCTAGAAAATCTACAGTTTTTGGCTGGAAAGATTCCAATATCCCTTGATGAATTAAGGAATACACCTTAAAGTAGTTTCAGGAATATTCCTTAGTTAAGGGATATTGGAAGCTCTGGGGGGGGGTGCGGGGGGTTTAGGGTTAGGGTTTCGGGGTTCTTATGAACCCTATACATGCCAACTAGGGTGCATCTCGGGCTTACGGCCGCAATTCCCCAAACTCGAAAACCTGAAACAGTATAAAAATGCAATAATGTGGGAACCTGATTAAGAAAGGGGGGGAGCCCCCCCCCCCCGCTATCAAGGTCACAAGGTCGGACACCTCGCCCCCAAAACCCCCGAAACGATTAAGTGGAAGAACCTTGTTGGGGGGGTTTGGGGGAAACCTTGTTCAAGGTCCCGGAGAACCTTGTTTGGGGACCAGTATAGTAGTGTAGTAGTACAGTAGTAGTACAGTAGTAGTACAGTAGTACAGTACAGTAGTAGTACAGTAGTAGTACAGTAGTAGTACAGTAGTAGCACAGTAGTAGTACAGTAGTAGTACAGTAGTAGTACAGTAGTAGTACAGTAGTAGTACAGTAGTAGTACAGTAGTAGTACAGTAGTAGTACAGTAGTAGTACAGTAGTAGTACAGTAGTAGTAGTACAGTAGTAGTACAGTAGTAGTGCAGTAGTAGTGCAGTAGTAGTGCAGCAGTAGTAGTACAGTACCAGTGACCCTTCTAATGGGGGGGTGGGCATGGGGGTTTATTCAAGGTCAGGTTTTTCCGGGCGAGATCGGGTGAGCCTGTCTAATTGGGGGGGTGGGCATGGGGGTTTATTCAAGGTCAGGTTTTTCCGGGCGAGATCGGGTGAGCCTGTCTAATTGGGGGTGTGTAGCCAAACTCCGCGCTATTGGGGGGTTGAACGTTTAAAGCAATACAAGACCTTGTTTGGGGAATTGGGGGAAACCTGTTCGAGGGAAAGCTAATACATATTGATTTATTAATTAGTATACTACTAGTTACTAGTACAGTAGTATACCACGTGCAGAGCTTTCCTTATGATGGCTGATCCAAACCAGAGCCACACGACGGCGACCGGCCCTGCTAATCAGGGCGCCAAAGCTTGCTCTTTTATTTGTGGTGTCAGGCACCCAAAAAGGGGTAGCCTTGCAGAACTTGAGAAATCGCATTCTTTGAGAGGCCTTTGATAAAGAAATCCTTACTTCCTGGAGGCCTGCAGTTTCGCCGGCAGCAGAGCTTTCTTGATCACTGCTTCTTCCAAACCCACGACCACGACGTGCAGAGCTTTCCTTATGATTGATGATCCAAGCCAGAGCCACACGACGGCGACCGGCCCTGCTAATCAGGGCCCCAAAGCTTGCTCCTTTATTTGTGGTGTCAGGCACCCAAGAAGGGGTAGCCTTGCAGAACTTGAGAAATCGCATTCTTTGAGAGGCCTTTGATAAAGAAATCCTTACTTTTTGGAGGCTGTGGTTTGTCCCGCAGCAGCAGAGCTTCCTGATCACTGCTTCTTCCAAATCCACAACCACCACGTGCAGAGCTTTCCTTATGATTGCTGATCCAAACCAGAGCCACACGACGGCGACCGGCCCTGCTAATCAGGGCCCCCAAAGCTTGCTCCTTTATTTGTGGTGTCAGGCACCCAAAAAGGGGTAGCCTTGCAGAACTTGAGAAATCGCATTCTTTAAGAGGCCTTTGATAAAGAAATCCTTACTTTCTGGAGGCCTGCAGTTTCGCCGGCAGCAGAGCTTTCCTGATCACTGCTTCTTCCAAAGCCACAACCACCACGTGCAGAGCTTTCCTTATGATTGCTGATCCAAACCAGAGCCACACGACGGCGACCGGCCCTGCTAATCAGGGCCCCAAAGCTTGCTCCTTTATTTGTGGTGTCAGGCACCCGAAGGGGGGTAGCCTTGCAGAACTTGAGAAATCGCATTCTTTGAGAGGCCTTTGATAAAGAAATCGTTACTTTCTGGAGGCCTGCAGTTTCGCCGGCAGCAGAGCTTTCCTGATCACTGCTTCTTCCAAAGCCACAACCACCACGTGCAGAGCTTTCCTTATGATTGCTGATCCGACGGCGACCGGCCCTGCTAATCAGGACCCCAAAGCTTGCTCCTTTATTTGTGGTGTCAGGCACCCAAAAAGGGGTAGCCTTGCAGAACTTGAGAAATCGCATTCTTTAAGAGGCCTTTGATAAAGAAATCCTTACTTTCTGGAGGCCTGCAGTTTCGCCGGCAGCAGAGCTTTCCTGATCACTGCTTCTTCCAAAGCCACAACCACCACGTGCAGAGCTTTCCTTATGATTGCTGATCCAAACCAGAGCCGGACGACGGCGACCGGCCCTGCTAATCAGGGCCCCAAAGCTTGCTCCTTTATTTGTGGTGTCAGGCACCCAAAAAGGGGTAGCCTTGCAGAACTTGAAAATCGCATTCTTTCAGAGGCCTTTGATAAAGAAATCCTTACTTTCTGGAGGCCTGCAGTTTCGCCGGCACCAGAGCTTTCCTGATCACTGCTTCTTCCAAAGCCACAACCACCACGTGCAGAGCTTTCCTTATGATTGCTGATCCAAACCAGAGCCACACGACGGCGACCGGCCCTGCTAATCAGGGCCCCCAGAGCTTGCTCCTTTATTTGTGATGTCAGGCACCCGAAGGGGGGTAGCCTTGCAAAACTTGAAAATCGCATTCTTCAAGAGGTCTTTGGTAAAGAAATCCTTACTTTCTGGAGGCCTGCAGTTTCGCCGGCAGCAGAGCTTTCCTGATCACTGCTTCTTCCAAACCCACAAGCACCACAGGCAGAGCTTTCCTTATGATTGCTGATCCAAACCAGAGCCGGACGCCGGCGACCGGCCCTGCTAATCAGGACCCCAAAGCTTGCTCCTTTATTTGTGGTGTCAGGCACCCCAAAAGGGGTAGCCTTGCAGAACTTGAGAAATCGCATTCTTTAACAGGCCTTTGATAAAAGAATTCTTACTTTCTAGCAGAGCTTTCCTAATCACAACCACCACATGCAGAGCTTGCCTTAGGGGTGGAGGGGTGGAGAGGAGTGAGGTGAGTGGAGGGGTGGAGGGTGGAGGGGTGTGAGGGGTGGAGGGGTTTCTTATGAGTACGTAATGAGTTCATTTGGCAGCGAGCCTCCCGCATGCAGGTTCGAAGCAATGAGTACCGTGGTTCCTGAGGCCAGAGTGAGCCGAGGTCAAGCCAAGGCGAAACCATCGGCCAAGAAAAAGCCGTTGAGCTTGGGCAAGATGGCTAAGAAACAGCAGAAGAGATCGCAGATGATGAAGGCGGGAAGCAAGATTCCCAAGAATGAGGATCCGCCGGTGCCTTTGCCTCCGCCGAGTGAGGCCCCTCCGTTGGCGGATGGGGCCCTTCGCCCATCAGGGACATGGCGAGTGATAGATGAGCGAGCAGGCACAAGTGTGTTTGGGCGATCAGGTGAGATCCTGGGTGAGTCGACTGAGAATTACCACGTGCTGCTTGGGGTGTGCCCGCACATGGGGGGCAAAGAGAGGAAGGAGTGGGTGAGCAAGCGCTATGTCGTTGAGATTGGCAAGGACGTGAAGGCATACAAGTGGCAGCAGATGAGCTTGAGCCGGCACTGGAAGCAGGAGATCCTGGGTGAGATGGGTTTGTTGAGCGAAGACCTGGACCTGCTGGGGTCCCTGGATGAGGTCGATGAGCTGCCATTGAAGATGCCAGCTGGGGGCATCAGCCTCCAGCACATCCATCTGGGCTGGGCCCTGATGAGATGGCAGCTGGAGAAGAGTGGGCATACGCATGAGGAACAAGCCAAGACAATGAGTTTCGTGAGCCCTGGGTGGACCCAGCCGCTGTATTTAGCCCATGAGGAGCCACGGATTGATGTGGATGAGTACGCAAAGGTAGTGAAGAAATTGATGAGTGAGCACAAGCTTTGTTTTTTGCCATTGGGCTCGCATGGGCATTGGGTTCTGCTGGTCGTTGACCGGCGATCAGCACCGATGAGCATCAGGTCCCCCACATGACACTTGCAGTTTATTATACTATGCATATATATATGTATATATATATATATATATATATATTAAACATATATATATATATATATTAATCTTATATATATATATATATATAAACGTTTTGTATGGTATATATAAATATGGAATATAGTAGAAGCCAGAAAGTTGGAACATGGCTTTAGGAGGATTAGTGCTAGAATCCCTTATACTTTACCTTAAGGGCATGAGGAGTCTGATGTTCCAACTTTCTGGCTTCTACTATATGCCTTAAATTATAGAGTGAATGTAATGAGGGACCCTAAAGCCTTCCCATGAGGTACTACGACAGCCTGCCTGATGAGTCGCAGCAGTGCCGTGAGTACGCGGCGAAGGTCCTGGCGAGCCTGCTGAGCCTTGGATTGGTGGATCAGGCAGAGCTTCCTGAGAGGATGACAAAAGTGCATCAGGGAGCAGATGAGTGTGGGATCTTCTTGCTGGCGAGCCTTGAGCGGGAGGCAGCTGAGGCCATGGGCCATGGCCCGGCTGCCACTGGCTGGCCAACATGGGCAGCGAGCCGATGGCACTTTGGTTATAATTAATTAGTTGAGTACTTATGTATTTCGTTGCTTTTTAAAAATAGAACATACGTATTTTTTAATAGTATCCCAACCCTGACCCAGGCATGAGAGGCTCCATAAGGGGAGCACCGGCTTGAAGATTGAGCAGAGCAAGAGGATTGGGGAATTGCAGAAGCATCATGAGACTTGGTTTTTTCCGATTGTGTAGTACATAACTTTTTGAAGTATTAAGGTAAAAGCCAGAAAGTTGGAATATGATTATCCTAACCCTTCTATGGTAAATTATAGGGTATCCTACCATGAAACCATATTCCAACTTTCTGGAGCTCGCTGTAGGAAGTAGGCAAGTAATTTGTACTCAAGTAACTTGAAATTGGTAGAGAGTAGGTGGTAGGTACTAGGTAGTACTGCTGATGATCTAAATCCTGCATTACCCATAATAAGGAATATACCATAAATTCCATAGTCTACGGCCCTTAAGGTCATGCAGGATTTATATCATCAACCGTAGGAAGTAGTTTAGTAATTAGCGGTCATAAGTCAGCCAAGGAGAAGCTGATCGCCCAAGGTGAGAAAGCCAAGAAGGAGCGTGAGCACTTGGCTGAGGTCGCCGCAAAGCGGATGATGAAAAACCTTGAGCTCAATGAGCTCCAAAAGAAAGCTTATGAGCTGGTGCATGACGGAGGGCCGATTCTGGAATCAGAGCTGCCCGATGAGTACCGCAAAGAAGCTCTTAGGATCAAGCTGTATGAGATAGGCGTTTGCAGCAAATGCAGACACACCTCAGGATGTCTGCGCTGCGATGAGTCCAAATGCTTGGCCTACTACATGAGACTTGAAGCCAAAAAAACTGGCCGGGTCATCCGAGATGAGTACAAGCTCTGAGCATGAGGCAATATGTGCCTTTCTCATGTGCTTGAAGACATGAGCGCCAGATCTGAGCATGAGCCAAAATGAGCCTTTCTGAGGTGCTTGAGAACTTAAACACCCAACCCCAAACCCTAAACACCCAACCCCAAACCCAAAACCCTAAGCCCTGAACCCGAAACCCCGAACCCCAAACTCAAAACCCTAATTAAACCTCGAACCCTATTTTACCCTAAGTCTTTTGCGGGGTGACTTTGGGTGGTTTGGGTTGGGGATTTCTAGCTGTATGGGATTTCAAGAGGGGGTTCTGCCTAATTGTGTTTTGGGTTCTGAGCCTTGTTTAATTTGGGGCCTAAACCCTACACCCTACTAAGCTAGCCACCTAACCCTTAGAATTACCCTAATTGACAGCCTATACTTGAATGGGGTGACGTTAAAGGTGTTTGGGTTTAGGATAACTGGGGGGGAAGTAATTCTAAAAATTATTGGGGACTGTAAACAACGATCTTCTCTAATCTGAGAATTGTTCAGGGTCCATAAGAAGGGTTGGGTGGTGTGGGGTCCTAACTAACCAGGGGCTGTAAGCTAAAAAATTAATTAGGGGGTTCTGGTTGCTGTGAGGGATTAGACCCTTTTTAATCAGGGGGTTATCTTTAAGAATTATTCAGGGTCCATAAGAAGGGTTGGGTCGTGTGGGGTCCTTACTAATCAGGGGCTGTAAGCTGAAAATTTAATTAGGGGGGTGCTGGTTGCTGTGAGGGATTAGACCCTTCTTAATCAGGGGGTTATCTTTAAGAATTATTCAGGGTCCATAAGAAGGGCTGGGGGCTGTGGGGTCCTAACTAATCAGGGGCTGTAAGCTAAAAAATTAATTAGGGGGGTGCTGGTTGCTGTGAGGGATTAGATCCTTTTTAATCAGGGGGTTATCTTTAAGAATTATTCAGGGTCCATAAGAAGGGTTGGGGGCTGTGGGGTCCTAACTAATCAGGGGCTGTAAGCTAAAAAATTAATTAGGGGGGTGCTGGTTGCTGTGAGGGATTAGACCCTTTTTAATCAGGGGGTTATCTTTATGAATTATTCAGGGTCCATAAGAAGGGCTGGGGGCTGTGGGGTCCTAACTAATCAGGGGCTGTAAGCTAAAAAATTAATTAGGGGGGTGCTGGTTGCTGTGAGGGATTAGACCCTTTTTAATCAGGGGGTTATCTTTAAGAATTATTCAGGGTCCATAAGAAGGGTTGGGGGCTGTGGGGTCCTAACTAATCAGGGGCTGTAAGCTAAAAAATTAATTAGGGGGGTGCTGGTTGCTGTGAGGGATTAGACCCTTTTTAATCAGGGGGTTATCTTTAAGAATTATTCAGGGTCCATAAGAAGGGTTGGGGGCTGTGGGGTCCTAACTAATCAGGGGCTGCGAGCTAAAAAATTAATTAGGGGGGTGCTGGTTGCTGTGAGAGATTAGACCCTTTTTAATCAGGGGGTTATCTTTAAGAATTATTCAGGGTCCATAAGAAGGGCTGGGGGCTGTGGGGTATCCTGTCTAATTGGGGGGACATTTTATTTATTTCGGGTTCAACTGAAAGTCAATCAAATTGTTTCTGTGGATGGAACGAGCCTGTCTAATTGGGGGGGTTGTTTTTTCAATTTTTTATCCTTATTTGGGGTTCAATTAAAACACATACAAATCTGACCCCAACACCCGGCCCGTGCCATTCTATTCAGGGGAATTTCCTAATCAGGTTCCTACATTAGGCAAACTACCCCTTATGGCCTCTGTTTGTTGACGCTAATTTACCGAACTACCCACATGTCTGCTTGCTTACTTTCTAAGGCGTGTAGAATACTATAGGGGCCTAAGTAAGTACCAATACTGTTTTGAGGGTTCCTGATTATGATTATAGTATAATACACCCCATAACCCTATTCTAAGTATTAAGGCCCCTATACTAAAACATCTGCCGGAACTCGCACGCCCCAGCGGCTCAAGGAATTGTACACTAGCTACATTGGCGGGCTTGTTTGTTAACTATACTTCAGCTTGAAGACACTTTACATGACATGTCTGCAAAGTGCCGTACCTGTATCCCCAAAACCTACCGCTTGAACGTACAAGGTTGTCAAGATCGTATGCAGGCTTTCGGGGGTATGGGTCAAAGTATGTAGGGTTCCTTCGTCGTACTTGTGATGGATGGAGAGAATTCGAGCCGCATGTCTCCGGCGCTTCGGCATGGAATTCGAGCCTACACCACGTTGCAGGCCACCGCCTTACACGAGTCAGTTCCCCCAGACCGCTGGTGCATCACCCGGGCAGACCTAAAGTACCTGGGCGAGGAGGTGTGGAAGGCTATCCTAAGTGGGGAGATCCAGCAGCCAGATGATGGTAGTGACGATTTTCAGGTCCTTGACACCACGTATGGTCCAAGCATCTACACAGTGAACAAGCAGCACATCATGCCTGTGACGGAGAAATATGGTAAAGTGAGCTGGGCGTTGTTGCTACATCCGGATGGTTTGGATTGTGACATCTTCATCAGCCATGCATGGCAGGAGGGTGTGTTCGAGTTTCTCTCGAAGGTCCTGCATTCTTGGCCTGTGGATGCGCGACATGCCTGGTGCTGCATGCTCGCCAACCCTCAGAATTTGGACATCGGTTCCTTGCTGCAGTCTCCGATCAGCTCGCCGTTTGCGCTGGCACTCAAAGCCTCAAAGTACGTTCTTGTGGTGCCAAATCACCGCGGCAGCATCTACACCAGGCAGGGTCGTTTTCGAAACGAACACGCCGGCTACTGCGTGCCAGAGAGTGTGTGTGGATGTGTATGTCTATTAGATATGGTATAGGCGATGCAATATTGTACACTTTCTGTAGTTGAACCAGCGCATCTTTATTTGTGCGCATACACATGCAACTATGCGTCTACTTGGTTATATTCGCTGGTTGAAGTGGTAGTTCTTTCATGTCTTATATATGTATGTGTTGGTGTGTTGTGTATGTGGTTTTTTCGGTTAGTGTTCCTTATCAGGTGATGTGCTGTTGTTTGCACAAGTCTGCGTGTATGTTCGCATGCAATCATACCAAACCAGGGCTGGATGGTTAGCCGGATGGATGGATGGACAGATGGACGGACGGACGGAGGGATGGAGGGATGGGGGGATGGAGGGATGGAGGAAGGGACGGATGGAGGGATGGAGGGGTTCATGGGTGGATGGGTTGATGGGTGGATGGACGGAAGGACGGAAGGATGGGTGGATGGATGGATTGATTGGTCTGTGGGTTTGTGGACTTCTGGATGCCTGGTTCGTGCAAGTGCATCTATGTGTGACGTGTGTCTGCCTAGATGTTTGCTCGAAGCGTTTTGCTGAGTTGGCTATCCATCAGCAAGACCATGCTAGGCCCTAAACCCTAAGCCCATGCAATTCCAAGGTTGTGGTGTGGCTACGAAGCTTACCGGGCCCAAGAGGAGGGCAGGACCATCATCCTTGCCCGAGCATCAAACCACCAGCAGCTTGCCTTCGCCCTGTTGCAGGTGTTTCTGGCAGGACTGACAACGGAATTGGCTTGCTGTGAATCTAAATTGTCGAAGTTTGCAATTATAATGCTCGATATCTAGATCTTGGGCCGCAGTTCCGAAGGGGGGTGGTCGGAGTGGGAAGTGGCTAGCACGCCATCCCAAGCCATGCTCAGCTAGAGGTTTGTTCAGGACAGGGGTTATTGAGGTCTTCTGGTACCATGCCCTTATTGTGACGTCATGGTAGCTTTGTGGCGTAGTGAGTTTCAGATTAGGGACCCAAAAAGCACATGAGCATAAGCATTTTATGGGGATATCCCTATCATATTGGGCTACATTATGAGAGGGGTTTATATGGGATATCCCTATCCTTTTTTTTGCTTATGTGCTTTTTGGGGGCCCTATCAGAGTATACCGTCGAAAGGTCGACCTTGAATAGCAGGATCCTTCGTACAAGAAGCTTCGGAAAAGAGTCGCACTGTAATGGGTTTAGGGTTTAGGCTATATATCTTCCGTGGCAGCCTAGACCCTAAGCCCAACAAATCGAGAACTGTATGACTAAACCTTGAACCCTTGACCCTAAACCGCCAAAAAAAGCGGATTGAACCCTATAAGCCTAGGAAGCCGCTCGATCCTCCTGGCAGGACTGGTCGGCCTTCTATCAGGCTGGATGTTACTCAGCTACAGCGGGTGGCCTGCTCAACATGATATTCGGGGTTTCCAGATTCCTGCCCCTGATGTGCTGTTTAATTTTTAAGTTAGGATTTAAGTAGAATTACATTGCACACACCGTGTATCCCGAAGAGAGCACTAAGGTGGCAAGTGCCGCTGCTACTGTCCGTTGCCGTGGGCGCGGTGTCCATCAGTGCCACTATTAACCATGACATCTCCCGCAAAGCCCTGAACTTGACGCTTGGGTGCTGAATAGGAAACACTTGCGCACAGGGCTAAACCCGAAAGCGCTGCTCTTGTACTGGTAGACTTGAAGCTTGAGCCTGTGGCTTGAGATTTATTTTCCTCTAGGGTTTACCCATTAAAGTCTGAACCTTGGGTCCACTACCTCTGCTGGGTTCTTCGCTTTGGCTTCTTTGTGTGCGTGTGTAATTCCTCCTCGTAAACCCTTAGCCCTTAAATCAGGAGCCAAAAAAGCACCCAAACATGAACTTTCGGGTGGGATATCTCTGTCCTGTTGGCTTAATCGAAGAGGGGATTAGAAGATATCGCAACCTTACGGTTTTTGTTTGGGTCCTTTTCTGGGTGCCGATTAAACCCTAAACCCTAAGCATTCAATCCCAAACCTTAACCCCTAACCTTCACCTGAACACGAAGCGGCATACACCTTGCCTTAAAAATCATAACCTTCCTACCATGAACACTGACATAAATTTAGGGACCCCGCAAAAATCAAGCTTTTTGGCAGCTCAAGGTAAACCCCATACATCCCCAAGCTTCCCGAACCTGGATGGCGTGCACAGAACCGATAAACCACCTTGGCTTCAAGTTGTAGAATCCTTGTAAGACGTAAAAAATGCTAAAGATTCCCAAATCCAATATCCTCAAGTTTATGAATACCTATAGGCTCCATCGTAGTTCCTTTTTGGGATTACCTTATAGAATTCTAAATATGAACCCCAAAAAGGAACTACTCTGGAGCCTGTGGGTACCGATACAATCCTCAACCCCGAACTTATAATCAGACCCAAGCCGCAGCCGCAAGCAGAAGTAAAAAGCACGTACTGATTAAAGACTTTAAGTTTGCACCCTCAACGGTGGTAACCCTAGGTTTGGGGTCCCAAATGCCCCTATTAGGGGCCATATTCCATGGTTTATGGACCCAAACCCAAGGGTACAAACCCTAAGGGTACAAAGGGAAACTTTTTGAACTGAATCACACATCTCATAGAGCCTACCAAGCTCTCAAGCACGACACCTCTACACTATCTTAAGGCGTAAGACTGTACAAGGCTTAAGAAACAGAACTAGTATGCAGAGGTCGGAATCTTCACGAGTAGTATTGCTCTATAGGCCGGTGTATAACTATAGTATGACATGTACCCTGCCCAAAAATACATTTTAGTTAGAAAGACCCTACGTCAATACAGAACGCTTCTAGATCCCTAGTAGAGGAAACTGTTCAACATCGATTTGGGAGTTTCCGAAAACAAGGGGTACCTTATTTTGGGGTCCTTATTATAGGGATCCTACTATTTGGGGTACTATATTAGGGTCCCCTATTTTCGGAAACTCCCATTTGCTTGGAGGATCGGTGCTTTGACCTGCGGCATTATCTGCGCCAACTGGAGAACGCTGTCATCCACATGCTTGTACTCCTCAGCCTCCTTGCCGTTCGTAGGCGCGCTTCTGATTGGGTGTGGGAGCCCATAGAGTTGGAGGTTTAGGGGAGCAGATAGCCGCTAGCCATTTACATATGTTCAGTATATGTATATATATATATATCTGTTTGTATGTAACAATGTATGTATGTATGTATGTGCAACTTAAGCATGTTCAACATAAAATAAGCCCTAAACCCTAAACCCCTATTGTTTTCTTACATCCTGCCATGGTTGGAAGACTAAACCTCTGTTATTCCGGGATCTGAGCGGCCAGGACAGCGGCAACGTGTCATCAGCACCCTGAGCTTCTAGGTCCGGTTTGGGGTTTTAGGGTTCAATTAGGGTTCGGGGTTTAGGGTGCAGTTAGGGGTTTGGGGTTTAGGGTTCTGATTCTAGGTAGGCTTTTGGTATTTTGCTGATTTCACCTTGTTCGGTTCAGGGTATGCTAGTTAAGAGCATGTCTGACAGCTCTGCACTCTACAGAGCCTCACTAAGGCTTTTTCCTGAGCGTGTTCTTGGAGGTTGACCGTGCCAACGGAAAAGCTCGAATGGGCGAGGCCCGTCAGCTAAGCCATGGTATCCAGGTTCCCATAATACCCTTTTACTCCGTATTTTGTCTTGGCATTTCCTTCTTGAGCCTAAGTCATGGCAACAGAGGTGCCGTTACCTTCGAGGGGTTATCGGGGAACCTGACATAGCAAATTATGAAGACGTTATACAGATCTGTCACAGGCTAAGCAACCTTTCCCAAAGCCGCTCACTTAAGATGCGTATAAACAGAGCCCTCCAGAAGCCCCCAGCCTTTGCATCCCCAAAGGGTCCACGTATCATTATGGTATATACTTATAGGGTATTCTGGGGTTCTAAGTATATACCATAATGATACTTGGACCCTTTGGGATCGGACCCCAGGATATGAAGGCATTCGACATGCAAGATGTTCGCAACAAGCCGATGCCGACCGGATCTTCCAAGAAATTGGGAAGAGGATCGAAGAGGTGGACCACGCCATCCACGTACTCCTTCTTGCAGGCATGTCCTCTGCAACACTTCGGGAGATGTCGCGAAGAGGCTTCGACATTCGCGACGCAGGCTACGCCGAAATTGCCGTGCCCTGTGCGGCAATGGTGCCAGGAGGCCTATTGACTCTTTGGACACTCACAATCGAGATTATGAACGAGAACGGCTTGTTTCCAGCTTGGACTGTATTGCTTCTGACTCGGATCGCGATTCTTGTTGTCTTATGGTTTAGCCCTAGGGACGAGAGGTGTTTCATCTTGAAGATGATGGCAAAAGTTCTCGCCCTCTACTTTGGCCTTGCTTGCCCACTGCTTCTGGTGTGGCAGTACTTTGATGGCGCAAGCCGCTTTGAACTATCATAACCTAGGCAGTTTCTTGGGTTCTTATCATAAAATCCTACTAGAGAGCTTTTGGGGACCTTACGGCCTATCATAGAGTCCTAATAGAGAGCTCCCAACAGGGACCTGAGAAGAAGGGAAGTAGGCTTTGGTGGTCCAAGGTCCATCCTGCACGGCACCTCCATCATGGACGGCCTTGGCCTTGACGGTCTATTTGTTCATCCTCGGGCTCGCTAGCCTCTTGGCATCTGTCCAAATACAGGGGCCTTAATAATTACCTAAACTGTTTTGGGGGCTCCTTATATATATATACATATACATATATACTTATAGTATAGTGCCCAAAACCCTATTCTAGTTGTTAAGGCCCCTACAATAGGTAGTATTAGGGAGACCCTTTTAAGGGGGCCCTTCTTAACCCGGCCCGACCTCTGGCTCTCTTGAAATGGGCCTTAACGGCCTCTTGATATAGTGGCCTTAGTATGTGTTTCTTAGTCTTCGTTCCTATACAGCCCAGGAGAAAGTAAACATAGTATTTGCATCATGGTTCTGGGGACGGGTGTATTTTTGGCTAGACGTCATCTACAAGCCAGAGCGCCGGAAGGATTCCAAAAAGTAGATCCCCTAATTTGGGACCCTATGCTGCTAGAGGGCATGGCACAGTAGAAGCCTAAAAGTTGAAAACCCAATAGCCCCAATCCTTAAGAGTCCTGCACAGGGAATCCCAGCAATATTTGGCCTTAGTCCGGTTTCCAACTTTATGGAGCTTACTGTATACCAGAAATCATATTCGGAGGAGTCTGGTTACCATGTCTCGTCACCCTAAACCCCTAAACCCTACAACTTCTTTGCTATAAGTGTAGTACCATATTAAAGTTATCAAGACCGAAAACCCTTCAAACATCAACCTACAAGCCGCACAACCCCTAAACCCTACACCCTAAACCCTAAACTTTAAGCCCATACTAGAATCCTACAACTTCCTTGCTATAATAAGTATAGTGCCCTATTCTCTTTATGAAGGCCCCTACATTAATCAATCCTACACAAAACTAAACTTCTACTCCCCCAAAACCCTAAACCCTGAGCTCCAAAAAAAACCCTGTGAACCCGAAACCCTCACCCTCTTATCGTATCCTTTATAGTAACCCCTACCTGTAGCCGAAAAGACCTACGTTTTTAAGGTACTACATATAGAAACCATAATAAGGAACCCTAAAAAGGTAGGTCTTGTCGGCTACAGGTATATATACATATATCATACCCTTTATAGGATGTCCTGCAAGGCCTGGGCATGCGCCGGCTCGCTGATCTTCCCTTCTGCGGGCCCTGCCTGCTGCAACTGGGTTCTAGTTAAGGAACTTAGTTGAAGCTATTGTTTAGGGCTTAGGGTCTTTTGGGGGTTTAGGGTTAAGGAACTTAGTTGAAGCTACCATAACAGGGATCTATCAGGGTTTAGGGTTGTGGGGTTTCGGGGTAGAGGGCTCCTTTAGCATTTACCTTACCGTTGGTTAGTAGGGAAAGGAAGAAAGAGGTACAATTATTACTACTAGTACTGCCATTCTTCCATTCCCTACTAATCAACGGTTCTAGTTTAGGAACTTAGTTGAAGCTACCATAACCGGGATCTATCAGGGTTTGGGGTTTTGGGATCAAGGACTCCTTTACGGGATCTACAGGGATTCCTTTTAAGGGGATCTATAGGGTTCGTTCCTTTAAAGGGATCTATAAGGGCACCTTTAAGGGGATATATAGGGTTTAGGGTTTAAGCTTTGAAGAGCCCAGGCAACTCATCCTCGCTCGAGGCCGCCGTGTCTTCTCTGGCCTCCCGATCGCACGTGGGGGTTTTACAAGGGAACTCCAGAAAGTTGGAATATGGTTTCAGGGTAGGATACCCTATAATTTACCATAAAGGGTTCAGGATAATCATATTCCAACTTTCTGGCGTTTACCATAGGATTTGGGCTTTAAGGTAGGTTTTAGGCTTAAGGGTTTAGGGTTTAGGGTTTTAGGGTTTAGAGTTGTAGGGCTCAGGGTTTAGGTAGGGTATTTTAGGATTCAGGGTTTAGGGCTTAGGGTATTGGAGTATAGGGTTTAGGGGTATATGGATTTAGGGGTTTAGGGCTTGGTGGGCCCAGAAGCATCGCAGCTACTTAAAGGATCATGGGACTTAGTAGCTTGGGTTATAGTTATTGTTCTGGCAACTACACTTATGCTCATACCTATAATACCTATAACCATACTTACTAAATCCAATGATCCTCCGAGTAGGGTTTTATAGGTTTATATAGGGTCTAGGGGTATAGGGATTTAAAAATTCGGGGCCTGGTGGGTCCAGAAGGAATCTACCGGAAAGTATGGCCTAACCAGCAAACTTGACGAGCAGCACTTCGGTCACCAGCTTTAGTACTGAAAAGTCACTCCTTTTGTAGTCTTCATGGTTGGCACATGGATGCTCGCAGACGAACGGATGGCCTGGGCGAAATTCAATGAGCATGTGTCTTGGGACAAAGGGTGGTCCACATGCAAGAGCAAGAGGTCCTACTTTCGGAAACGTCGAAAATATGAAACCGTGCAGAAAGCATCGGGAACCTTCAAAAAACGCCTATGCTTGCTGTTGAACAGGCGGATAAGGAAAGCTGTCGGACTGAAGAAGAAGCCCTTTCGTGCAACCCTTAGGGTTTAGGGTTTAGCGGTTAGAGTTGCTACTTGGAAGGGCAGGGGGACTTAGTAAGTAGGTTATAAGTAGAGTTATAATTGGGGTAATACCATTTAGGGTACTTATAACTCTACTTATAACCTACTTACTAAGTCCCCTGCCCTTCCAAGTAAGGGGTTTTCAGGTGCCATCCAACCGGACTCCCAGTTCGCGAGTGACACGGACCCGTCCGACTCTTCTGACGACTCGTCGCGCTAGGAGGTAGCAAGGCGAACTTGCCTCAAAAGGCTGTGTTGAGCATTGCAGCGATACATTTCTGGGTAGTAAAGTAGGTACCTTTTGGGGTACTGTACTTCCATTATTCTCCCTATTTGTCATAGTGACACAAAAGCTAGTTTTAGTGCCTTTACGATGCTGGAGAAGCTTGGGCGTGAGGCAACCGGGTTCAGAGACTCCAAACGCTCAACCCTTGCCACCAAGAGCCACCGACTCCAGGTAGTGGGCTTTGCCTTCTATCTGAAACTGTAAAGGGAACTCCAGAAAGTTGGAATATGGTTTCAGGGTAGGATACCTTATAATTTACCATAAAGGGTTTAGGATAATCATATTCCAACTTTCTGGTTTTACTTTAGGTAGAACAGGGTTCCAGTAGAGTCCGAGTGCAAATATGTTGGAACCTCAACAATCAGTAAGCGCTTTGACCCTAAACCGTACACACGGTTCACTTCGCCTGCAGAGCTCATGCACAGTACCGCAAGGCTCTTCAGAGGAGGGGTTGCTAAGTTGGCCGTGGGGTTGTACTGACAGCAAACACATCCGCATACACATAAGTGTAAACACATATAGACCTACGTACGTACACACGTATGCACAAAACATATACATGCACATGCGCCTGCACATATACGTACATGCACCATTACACATAACATGTACACAAATGCATACATGGTGCAGCGCTGCTAGGCCCCCCCTCCCCCGGCCACCCTATGGTATCCCCCCCCCCCCTGTGGTTCTCTGTGGTGTGGGTCCCTCCCCCCTCCCCCTGTGGTTGCGGTCGGCTGCGCCCCCTTCATGGCTATTGCTGGTCAGGCGTCCGGCTGCTAAGGGTTTGGACCTTAGGATGTAATACAGTTCCACTGGACCCTGAGATCCAAAAGCCAACGATAGTGATGAATATTTTGGTGATGATGATGACGAAGATGGTGGTCATGATCCCCATCCGCACTCTCCTCCCGTCCCTGGCTCAAGAGTCCCGAATGAAAATCATTCAAAAACGTGCTCAAGCTTACTTTTAACGAACCCAACGGCAACTTGGCTTGGAATGACAACGGTCGGTACAGTTTTCGCAACAACATCACAAGCCAAGCAGGATTTTCAACTAATTAAAGCGATGAGCATGTGGCGCCGAAGCCCAGAGCAACACCAAAGGTACCACCAACAGCCACACTTGGAATAGCACATCAACGTCATTGTGCCACAACATCATCGCCATCATCCTCATCTGCGTGTCGACGGAGAGGGGAAGGGGAAGGGGCCCGGTGGTTCCCAGTGTGGTTCTATGTATTGTGGGTTATCCCTCCCGCTCCCCGCGTTCGCTAAGGTGAGAGGCCTGGATTGGGGGGGGGGGTGCATACCAGGGGAAAGGGGCTACGGCACCATATATGCATATGTGCATATATACAAACACACACATGCATATATATATATATATATATGTGTGTGTGTGTATGCCTTTTTAAGAATACATGAGCATAGGTATTTGTTTTTACCCGTGTAAATATCTACAAGACCTGCTTACATGTTTCCTTTCTTTTTATTCGTACGTTCCCCCCCCGGCCCCCCTGGCCCGGTCCTCCAGCCTGGCTCGAAATCCACAAGGCTTTACCCTGCAGATTCACCACAACCGGGGACCTGTGCCTTTCTATTCTGAACCGGGAAACATTCGGCTGTAAGCGGCCTTTCAGATTTTCGTCGGTTTGGGGACTTGGCAGGTTTAGAGATCAGTCGGTTTAACATTTCAGCTTATGTTGGAATTGATGTTAAGAACGGTCATTGCTGTGCCCGAAAACCCTCAACCCCAAGCTCAAACCCTGAACCCTAATATAGGAGCCTTACCTACACTGTTTGCTGTTTTTTAGAAATATCGTATAATGAGCCCCAAGACCCGACTCTAATCAACAAGGCCCCTACATCAACCCTAAACCCTGGGGTTCGCTTCAGGGCATCCGCTCAAGCACGAGACCCTCGAACCGTAGTGTTTCGGCACAAACTCTTGCGTGAGAATTATAACGAGGGATTTTGTATCTCAGGCTGTGAATGCAAATCCCATGTATTTCGCACTCTTGAATGACAAGTCCGTTGCGCCGAATCTTTCTCGCTGGATGATAGAAAGTGTGAGCATTACAATGGAGTATCTAGATCTTTGCTTTTGCGCCGCATCTATCTGGCGGCAGTCGCGCACGCACTCGTTGCCCGGATAGGTCATGACTCTCGGCCCTATAGAAATACTATAAAGCCTATAATGGCCTATAGATTCACATCGCCATATGTCCTCGTCTACTGTGGCCGTGCGTTCATCACGGACGTACACGACCATCGAGGCTACAGCCTTGCACGAGTCCGTTCCCCCGGATCGCTGGTGCATCACTCGTTCGGACTTAAAGCACCTGGGCCAGGAGGTGGGGTTTTCCGCAAATAGGAGTACCTTAATCAGAGGGCCTGTTTACAAGGATCCTATTTTGCAGGGTTCTGTATGGACCCAAATTGTCGTGACACTCCCAGGTGCGAACTGCTATCCAGCGTGGGGACATCCGGCCACCGGATGATGGAAGCGACGATTTCCAGTCCTCTGACACGACCTATGGCCCAAGCATCTACACGGTGAACAAGCAGCACATCATGCCAGTGACGGAGATGTTTGGCAAAGTGAGCTGGGCTTTGCTGCAACATCGGGATGGTTTGGACTGTGATCTCTTCATCAGCCATGCCTGGCAGGAGGGTATTTTCGAGTTCCTTTCGAAGGTCCTGCTTTCGTGGCCTGCCGATGCGCGACACGCCTGGTGCTGTATGCTGGCCAACCCTCAGAATTTGGACATCGGTTCCCTGCTGCAGTCTCCAAGCAGCTCACCGTTTGCACTGGCACTCAAAGCCTCGACGTACGTTCTTGTGGTGCCAAATCACCGCTGCAGCATCTACACGAGGCCCAACCACAGGACTAGTACAAACAACTGAAGTGTTAGTGTATAATACCACTGCTTAGGCTTCCCCAGTCTAGGCTCTAGGCTTACTCCTATAACTTACAACAAAGCCCTAAAGCCGTATTCAATAAGACTCGTGTTAAGTTCAGGATTAGGTTTTCGGGTTATTCTAACATACCCTGAGAAAACTGTACTCAGTAAGGAAGGAGTACGGCTTCCTCGCATCTAAAATTGAGTTCGTGCAGCCGAGGGGCAGCGTCGCTTCGACCATCTCCCCTGATAACTTCCCGAGGCTAAATGACAGTCTGGCGTTCAAAGTCCCACCTACATGCATGTCACTGTAAGTTTTCAACACACTACCACCATACATGATGGAATGAGGCCGGACTCTTGTTAGTGGCTTTCGGCTTGCGCAAATGAGAGAGGCTTTGGTGTGGATACGAAGCCTTTCGCGCTCACGAGGAAGGCACGACCAGGGAGTCCGGGTAGTTCTGCGGACAGGGGCTGTTTCAGCGAGCTACGGGCTGTTGCAGCTAGTAGCGTCATTTTCAGAAATCGTAGGGCTGCCTTTTCGCAGAGAGCTGTTCAGGTCCTGGGTCCGTAACATCTGGAAAGCCTAAGTGACTAGCAAAAACTTGTTCTTTCGGGTTCCCGCAACCACGAAGCCCCATTCCAATTGTTCAGGCCCCTACACTATAGCACCCTTTTCGATCCCTTATAGTAACCCTAATAGACCCCTGTAAAGGAACCCCATTCTAATTATTCAAGCCCAAACAGCACCAGAAGTTGTCGCATGTTTGGCTACGACTTGAGGCAAGACCATCTTCGTCGCTCGTGCTCCAACGGGCAAACAGATGATGGTCGTCGTTCTTTGGACGACACTTGCAGGACAGATGGGAGTGTGTCTTATCAGGGTCGAACATGTTCCCTTGTAGTCCCTGTCTATAGAACTATAGCAGAATGAGAATCCCATATCTCCGTTCTAAACATGAAGGCCCTATGCCCTATACTAATGCCTTAAGTTAAAGGAACCCCTTTTCTAAGTTTTAGTAGCACGGCCCCTACATGAAGCCTCGTTTCGCAAGAGCAGCTTTTTGGACGGAGCAACCTTTCGGATCGTCAACTCCTTGGCCGTACCTTGAACCTTTTCTATGACTTGCATTTATAAGTTCAACTGAAAAGGTTTGTACTTTAGGATCCAGGTAAACCCTAGAAAGCCCGAATGGGGCTTTCGAGTTTATGGTTTAGGGTGTAGGGTTAAGGGTTTAGGGTGTAGGGTTTGGGGTATAGTAGGAGAGTACAAGCAGCTAAATCTTGCAAAGCACATTAGGCCCAAAACCCCTGAACACTGGTAAATTGAATGGCACAGGTCCGTTACGCTGACCCACAGCACATACTAGTGTTGCATGCCTCCTTAGTAATAGGTCACTGGCTAATGTATGGTAAGGAACCTACTGTTTTGGCAATTGAAGCCTCACAGGGTCAAGGCATGTGCCAACAGTACACCTGATCATGTATGCACAACATTTACCTGTGCGAGTGCGTCTGGGAAAGGACTGCTGGGCTTCTTGCTGGGCATCTTCTTTTGGCGATTTCATGGGTTCATGTGCTGAACAGTTTAGCCGTGAGCATTTTCGCGTTCTTTCAATATACTTTTGGTAATCTAGAGCCACAGAAAGCCTGTCCCTGCTTCGCTTGGTTCGTGAAAGGGTTCAAAATGCCAGTTAGAATCGTGAGAAGCCACCACCCAGGCTGTACCTGCTCCTGCTTATGCTGACCGTCGCAGTATTTAGCAGCGTCTGCATTGAAAACCAGACGGGGCGGAGGATCCTCAACTGGACGCTTGCCTGGGCAGAATTGCTGGATTTAGGTTTAGGTGTTTAGGGTTTATAGGGTTTTTAGGGTCAGGGTTTAGGGAATTTAGGTAGGATTTAGGGTTTTAGGGTTTAGGACTTGTTTTTTCCGTCCTACGCCGCTAACTGTGCTCCAGATGAATGGCTGGCATTTGCGTTCCATGTCGTCGTGGTTGTCGTCCCTGCCATTGCTGCTGATGCTGCAATCATCGCCACGACCATCGCCATTTAGCAGTAGCAGTAACAACAGCAGCAGCAGTAGAAACAGTATAGCAGTAGCAGTTGTAGTAGTAGTAGTAGTAGTAGTAGTAGTAGTAGTAGTAGTAGCAGTAGCAGCAGCAGCGCCAGCAGTAGAAAGTCATCGTCGTGGTCGTCTTGGTAGTCGTAGTCGTAGCGGCAGCAGCGGCAGCGGTACAGTAGCATTTCCTTTCATCGTCATTCGAACTTCCATCCGCTGATGCCCCTGAACCCTTCCAAGCGTAGTATCAAAACAAACAACTCACTCTCGGCAGAGCGGTCTTGATCAACAGCCACCAGAAAGAAATCGCAAAGGTGGGGCAGCCAAACGTGAGACCGCTGCCAAGGATAGGAGCCTTGATGTGCGGGGCCCTTCTCTACCACTGGAAGGTAGTCATTCCCGTTTCCGACACTGGCCTTCTGCCTGTGCTAACCGACGTGACGCAGCGGTTTCTTCTCGCTTCCGGCATCTTGTTCTTCGATCTGCTTGAGGCGCAGCCATCATGTCCCGGAAGCCTATCTCAATTGAAGCCGCTTGTAGCCCCACTACGCATGATGATAGAAAGACTGCAGAAGAGCCAAATTGAGAATAAGTGTGGGTTCAGGCAGTCCACCTTGAAGCCGCTAATTCGAAAACAAAAGGCATGGAAAGCTGTTTCAGGTCGACCGCGTCATTGGACAAAGCCAGAGAGAGCAGGCCAAGCAGCTCAGTCATGGATTTCAAGGCGCCGCTTTTTACACTGGATTCAATCACCCTAGGTCCTGAAGCCTCAAAGCAAGACTTCCAAGCTTCACATGAAAACCAGCACCGCCACTGCTACCAACACCGACTCTCAAGAGCATGGCCAACACCATCTTCGTTGCCATCGTCTCGTGCAACACCGTCGTCATGCAAGCTAATGTTGGCCCCTGATTGACAAACGCCCCTTTCGTTGACGGCCCTAAGATTCGCAGAACCTTTGTTCAAGGAGAGGGGTTTCTGAAACAGGGATTTGCAACAGTATCATTTTCGGTACTGCCATCCCGTGTCCTGCTCCCTTTTCAGCAACATTTTTTGAATTATGATCGTCGACATTCTCAGGTGCATTCCTGTCAACCGCCGTATCATGATTCTGAAAGTGTTAGTCGTCACTTTCACCCGCGCCATGGTGAACGGTATCGTCATCGCCGCTTGCCACTTATCATCGCAACCGTTGTGGTCGTCGCCACGGTCATTGCTATGATCGACAATCACCATCGTCATCATCACGCCAACTTGACATAATAACGTTATCGACAACTAACATCTAACATCCGCACTTCCTGGAATCAAGAGCAGCCTTATTATGAAACCTCGAAGAAGCCTGCCTGAACCTTTGAACGAATACTGTAGGAACCTGATTAAGAAACCCTGGGCCTATAACCCCCAAATAGTAGGATGCATATAAGGAATCCTAATAAAGGCCCAAGGTTTCTTAATCAGGCTCCTACATTATTATTTTAGTACCCTTATGGATCCCTTATAGACCCCTTTAAAGAACCCTAATAAAAGACCAAGGTGTGTTAATCAGGTTCCTACATTACTTGGCCAGATCCGGGCCTTAATGGGTGTTTTGAGAGAGCACACAGTCGTGTCGGAGTGTCAGAGTTGAGGGGTTAGGGTGTTCTATCGTCTCCGTAGGAATTGTTTTTGTTCATGTTAAACCTAAGAGATTATTAACAATTTGGTTTGTATCATGGTTCGAAGGGGGTATAGTTTTCGGGCTACCACAGGCCGCGAATCCGCAAACATCGAAAAACTATAAGACTAACTTCTATCTGTAGCCACCTTCAGCTGCGCTTCTTTAATCCATCCACGTGGTGGTTCTGGGTTGCCGCCGGGACGTCGCCAAATCGGTGCAACTGCGCTATAGATTCCTGGACTATTACTCACACCCCCTGGTTGAACCCTTAAAACCGCGTGCTAAGTACCGATATAGGGGGGCTTTATTAAGGTCCCTAAACTATGGGAATTATGGTATATTCCTTATTATGGGTAATGCAGGATTTATATCATCAACCGTAGTACCCCCTGCCACCCCTGGGAGAGGCAGCATCGAATATGCGACCTGCTCCCAAGCTGCCGACACTGCGCGGATTTTGCAGGAGATCGGTGAGAGGACCAGCGATGTAGCTTGGCAATATAGGGGCCTCAATACTTAGAATAGGGCTCGGGGGATATATTTACGCTATAGCTATATACTAAGGTGTTAAGTTGAGTTTGCATGCTTTTTCACATGAAAGCCCTAGTTGCCACTGGGAGCTTATCTCGGGCTTACGAACCCTCCTTCTAAGGTCGACTATGCTATCCACGTGCTGCTCGCTGCTGGGATGTCGACGCCGACGCTTCGAATAGTTGCCCGCGCAGGGGTCGACATCTCTGGTGCAGGCTATACCGAAATGGCCTTTCCCTGTCTCTCAGTAGCTGAGTGTAGGTAACCTTTAACCTTTTGGGGTTTATATAACCCTACCAGAACTGAAAAGGTTAACTTTCTTGGGGCGAGGGTGCTCAGACACCCCGTAAACCCTAAACCCCTAAGCCTTAAACCCCTAAACCCTAGACCCTAAACCCTTACTATGTTGGGGGTTTTATGGAACCCCAAAACCCTGTTCTAATTATTAAGCCCCTTAAATTCCAGAACCCTATTCTAGATCCCCTATAGACCCCTGTATAAAGGACTCCCTTAAAAGGAACCCCTTAGTCCAACTCTTAAAGCCCCTATATAAACCTTGTTTGGGCACTACTGCTGATGGACAAAATCCTGCATGAGCCTAAGGACTCTAAACTATGGGAAACTATGGTATATTCCTTATAATGGGTAATGCAGGATTTTGTCTATCAACAGTAAGGTTTGGATCTGGGACCATTTCTTATTCACGACCTCGGGCTTCTCCTGAAAGATGGACTGCTCCATCGCTGCGAGCGCTGGATTCCTTGCCTGGTTTCCGTGTCCTCGCTTTGGAGTACCATACTTTCATACTACTTTTTTTTTTTTTTTTTTTTTTTGGGGGGGGGGTCCTTACTGTACTGATAGCATGATGGGTGAAGGGCCCCTATAATTCTATACTTTACTACTATTTTTGGGGGGGACCTGTTACTTTAAGGGAACCATTATGAGATTAAAGTCTACACTTTTTTCTTCCTTGCTACTTCAAATCCCAGGTGTGTGCTCGTCTTTTTCTGCTCTATTGTCTCTGGCATAGTGCGAAAGATGAGAGATGCTTTATTCTGAAGATGATGTCAAAGATGATTGCGACTTTGCAGGTCCTTGTCTTGCCGACTGTTACGGTGCTGCAACTGACTACTACAGAGACTAGGATGCCCAGTAGTACCCTTATTCCCTTTTTGTAGTCCTAGGTTCCTTATATAAGTTACCGAATACCAAAAAGAGAGGACTTTTTGTTCTTAGGTTACTGGGTATCCCAGGAGACTGATGGAGTTTTCTACACGATTACGATCTCCATCATGCTTATGCACATCATCATGGTTGGCTTCGCTTGCCATCTGCTTGCAACAAGAGTGTTTTACAAGGAATTTAATTAAAGTACCATAATGAGGAAACCCAGGAGGCCGTAATTTGTCTCTATACATGCTCTGTTATGATAACTTAAGCTAAGATCCTTAACAAGAGCCCAGTTCCTGTCTATCTCGTCCATCCGAGGGCAGATCCTTAGTCACCCTGGGTCCTAAACTTCAAATCCCAAACCCCAAACTCTCTCTAGACCCTACACCCTTAAACTTAATCCTGAAAAATCCTTAAGCCTAAACCCTAAACCCTCAACGCTCAACTCAACTCTGAAGCCTATAAACCCTAAACCCTTGCGCCCTATCCTACACCCCTTGGACCATGTGTCCGATCTACCCTGAGCCCTGCCACCCTGAACACGCACTCAATCCTTGAAAACTAAGGAACAGGGACCCTCAGTCGGGGGGGAGGGGGAAGGGCAGGGGACTTAGTAAGTAGGTTATAAGTAGAGTTATAAGTACCCTAAATGGAGTTACCTCAATTATAACCCTACTTATAACCTACTTACTAAGTCCCCTGCCCCTCCAAGCAGGGGGCCGTATACCACAAATAAGGACCTGATAGCGGGTGAGTAAAGTCCTATTTAGGAAGTATAGTCCCCTAACCCGTCCCCCTTACGCCCCTAAGGGCCCTAGTGACTCTACGCCCTAGACTCTGTGTTTCAGGGTGAAGGGTTTCGGGTTTTTGGTAGGGTTTGTGAGCCTAAACTAGGAAATCCTGAAACTCGGTATCCCTATAAGTTCTGAACCCAAAGCACCAGAGCTTACCCCAAAGGCCATCTACCATTGACTTATATACTTACGGCTTAAAGAGGGGTTTGTAGAATGTGTTAGGACCATATATATATATATATATGTATATGTATATGTATATGTATATGTATATGTATATGTATATGTATATGTATATGTATATGTATTGTGTTTGTGTGTGCTATGTATCTATATATACATATATATATATATATATATATGGCACATATGGTTTGTTAATGCTGTGGGTTTCAGACGCAGCAGAGTGCATAAGGAATAGGGTGCTAGAGCGACATGAGCCCTTGGATAGGGCAAAAAAGGGCAGTGTCAATTCTCAGCTTTTTCAGGTAGTTGTAAGCCCTGTGGTCCCCTGCTCGGTCCGCTGAAGGTCTAGGTATGCGACGATTGGCGAGACTTCCGCTTGCAGGGCCTTGCATGCTACAGTTGTTCCTTGGTCGTGGCCGCTGCAGTGTCGCTAGCACCGAGGTCGCAGGCAAATAGCTTCCCGTACACCCGAACCTCGATTAGGCATACAGAAATGGGCACACCAAGCCCTGTTGGCTCAAGTACCTAACATTTTTAATAAAGAAGTTACCCTAAAACCCTAAACCCTAACACTCTTCCAGCGATGTCGATTTTGGACACGCCCGAGCCCTCGGCTTGCTCAAACCCTAATATGTAATCCGGAGAGTTTGAGCTGTTGGTCCTAGCTTCCTTCTTACAGTCTCTGTAGAACGCTACTC
Organism: Symbiodinium sp. CCMP2592; assembly: GCA_905221615.1. NCBI lineage: Eukaryota > Dinophyceae > Suessiales > Symbiodiniaceae > Symbiodinium > Symbiodinium sp. CCMP2592. The sequence goes on from CAJNDT010006061.1 coordinate 336,232, forward strand.
TGAAATTCCCTACTGCATATACCCTACAACTCTTTTATTAGCCCAGATACCCGCAATGACAGACTCCGGGTCCTTTCGCATAAGGTGCAGCAGGCGCGGCGCCTGTCTGTTCGCCCATGGTATCGGCCATGGAGCACGAGAGTCACACGTACTCGTCCAGTTCTGACGACTCATCGGAGTAGTGAAAGTAGGGCTCAGAGTGAACCGAAACCGTTTAAAACTTACCGTTTTACTTGCATCAATCCTTCAAGCGGTAATGTAGGAACCTGATTAAGAAACCCTGGGCCTATAACACCAAAAAAAGGAGGATTCATATAAGGAAACCCCAATAACGGCCCCAGGTTTCTTAATCAGGCTCCTACATGCCTTCAAAGAACCCCAATTAAGGCCCAAGGTTTCTTAATCTTAGGTTATTTGGCTTATTTGGGCTTAGAGTGAAGGCTCTAGAGTTCCATGATGACCCAGATACTCCAATATCCCTCAATTCAGGAATATTCCTTAAACTATAGTGGAGATCCCTAATATGATTTAAGGAATATTCCTTAAATTATAGTAGGGATCCCTAATATGATTAAAGGAATATTCCTTAGTTTATAGTAGGGATCCCTACAATAATTTAAGGAATATTCCTTAATTAAGGGATTTTAGAGTTGCATGATGAGTTCGCCTCGGAAGTCAAAAAAGGATGGATGCGCCCCCCTCCTGCTGGGCTTGCTGACGAATGTAGGAATCTGAATCACACACCTTGGTCCTTTATTGGGGTTCTTTAAAGGGGTCTATAAGGGATCTATAAGGTTACTATAATAATGTAGGAACCTGAATAAGAAACTTTGGGCCTTTATTAGGGTTCTTTAGATGAAACCTACTAGTTTGGGGTTATAGGCCCAGGGTTTCTTTATCAGGTTCCTACATTAACCCGTGGAGAGTGTCTTCGACACTGGACGCTGGGGGTAGGTACTCTGGCCGGCAGGACTCATCAAAGCTTGTCCTATAGTTGAGCGCAGCTTTTGTTTAGAAGAGACAGAACAACCTGCCATATCCAGTCTCTGCATCTTACGCCTCTCAAGGCTTCAGCGCTGAGCCCGCTTGGATCCTAACCCCAGAAGCCCCTATAGTCTATACTAGCTCCACGCAGAAGCATAAAAAGAAAGGAAACTACCCAAACAGGTTGAGATTTTAGCATTCGATCGGATTCAGGGCTTCAGGAGTAGAGTTTGATCATCTGGTAGATTCGCGATTCCTTCGTTGCTGTTCAGGATCTCAGGGTTCGAAGTTCTTACATACGAAAGAGTAGTTCTAGTTTTCCATGTGGTAGGAACGGCTGTTATGGTTCGTGTAGGTGCACTGAAAGCTTGGCGTCCTGAGTGTCGCGCTCTGGCACAAGAACGTTCTGCGTGTGTCGTGTTCAGGCAAAGCTCCGCTTAGCCAATGAGTGCAACCCCAAACCCTGGTCAGCGGAGCCTGATATCGAGATCCCGAAGCTGAATCGAATACCGCCACAGATATTGCACTGAATCATGAAGTTGCGGACGTAAGTTACACCTTAAAGTTTCAGCCCACTCTACTGCAGAGACTCTCAGCGCAAGTATCTTGAACCCTCAATTTCAACCTCCAGCCTGTGTATGGTTTAGGGCTTCGACGAGGTAAACTCTCAATTGACATAGAAGGCGCGGGTACTCAAGCCAAAGTAGTTTAGGGTTCAGGGCACACCGTCAGCCTGTAGCCCATGTTCTCACTGTCATTGCCAGACTTACGATTCTCGTTTGCTGCGCTGGAGCGTTCTTCACGGACGTACACCACCATCGAGGCCAACGCCTTGCACGAGTCTGTTCCCCCGGACCGCTGGTGCATCACACGCGCGGACTTAAGATACTTGGGCCAGGAGGTGGGCGGTTTTTGAAAAGAGAGGTCATTTATGTAATGAGGGCCGCTAACAAAAGGATCCTTATCTTCAGGGTTCATGGTTTGGGATTCTCCAGATTCTGAGACTCCCAGGTGCGAAACGCTCTCCAACATGGGGACATTCGGCCACCGGATGATGGAAGCGACGATTTCCAGGCCTCTGACACGGCCTATGGCCCAAGCATTTACACGGTGAACAAGCAGCACATCATGCCGCTGACGCAAAGGTTTGGCAAAGTGAGCTGGGCTCTGTTGCAACATCCAGATGGTCTGGACTGTGATCTCTTCATCAGCCATGCATGGCAGGAGGGTATTTTCGAGTTCGTTTCGAAGGTCCTGCTTTCGTGGCCTGCAGATGCACGACACGCCTGGTGCTGTATGCTGGCCAACCCTCAGAATTTGGACATCGGTTCCTTGCTGCAGTCTCCAAGCAGCTCACCGTTTGCATTGGCACTCAAAGCCTCGACCTATGTTCTTGTGGTGCCAAATCACCGCTGCAGCATCTACACGAGGCTCAACCGCAGGAGGAATCGAAACGCCTGAATAATTAGCAAGACTATGTAAAACTATGACTTAGGGGTCCCCCCATTACCTGTACCAGTATCCCGAAATTCTAACTATAATTCAGACCCTGGCAATACCCTAAGGCTCCATAGTAGTTCCTTTTTGGGGGTTCATATATAGAATCCTACAAGGTAATCCCAAAAAGGGATTACTATGGAGCCTCTGGGTAAGTACGAGAGTACACCGTTCCATGAGTTACACGAAAGGTCCTAGGTACTGTTAGCCTACATTTGGTTAGTAGGGAATGGAGGAATGCGATACAATTATACCTGCTATTGCTACCATTCTTCCATTCCCTACTAACCAAAGGTAAATTATGGGGGATACTTCCCCACATCATAATGGTTATTCCGAATATACCTAGACCCCCCAACTACCTTCTAACATACCGCAAATACCCACTATTAAGGGCCATTCGGGCTCTATTAAAGGGTACTTGGGGTGTCCTGGTAGAAACCCTACATTGTACTATATCGATGCTTTGGCCTCTTTGAGTTAGTGCGGCCAAGGGGCAATGCCCCATTCGACTACGTCGCATGAAAGCTTTCTGAGGCTTTCCAGTCCCACCTACATGCGTGTCATGTCAGTTTCAATATTACTGCCACTATAGCTGTAGTCTTCGGATTCCTGTTAGTGGCTTCCGTCTTGGCAACTGAGAGAGGCTTTGGTGTGGGTACGAAGCCTTTCGCGCTCACGAGGAAGGCACGACCACGAAGTCCCAAAATTGTACAAGAGTGGTTCTGCTGATTAGTGTAACTGCTTAGACTCTGGACTGCGGTCATTTGTCGGTTACTTGATTTCTTGGTTCTCGGATCTTAACCGTTCTAAACCGTGAGTTCGGTTATCCAAGAGTTATTGCAATCCAGGCTGTAGGTTTTGAAATGAGCTGGGGAAGTTCCTCTCAGATGAATCGTAAGACCGTCTTTTCCCAGAGCGCTGTTCTGGTCTTATAGTTGTGCAAGGTACTAGGGGCCAAGATTGTTGCCGATACTATTCTTTAGGATTTCTTGTTAACTATGTTCTGTACTATACTGAACACCAAAACCCTATGCCAAAATCTTCAAGCCCCTACACCTTCAAATACCTATAACATACACCCGTCTGAGAAACAGTATCCTACTTCTAAAAGCCCAAATAGTAACATGCCGTGCCCTGAGGCAAGACCGTCTTCGTCGCGCGGGCTCCGACCGGAAAGAAGATGATGGTCGCCGTTCTGTGGACGACCCTTGCAGGACGGATATTGTATATTAACTAGGATGCCCAGTAGTACCCTTATTCCATTTTTGCAGTCCTAGGTTCCTTATAAAGTTACCCAATACCAAAAAGAGAGTTCTTTTTATTCTTAGGTTACTGGGTATCCTAGATATTAACTTATTGTACATGAAAGGTGCCTGCATAACTGACTATTCCGTCGGGTCAATGTACCCCCACAGCTTATTCCTATTCTTTGCTCTGATCGCTATAAGGTCTTGCGTTAGGCATCGTTCACGAAGGCTGCCTCGTGAGGTTCAGCTTGGCTGTCATTGTCATATACCCCTAAACTTTAAGCCCCAGAAAACCCTAAACTGCCTGGTTTGGGTTTAAAGGTTCAGGGTTTCTGGTTCTCTAGAGTTATATATGAAGCCTAAAGCCCCAAATCATTACGCCCAAGGCATAAACACACTCCCAAGTTAAGTTGCGCAGTTAGAATGCAGCCTTGAAATAAAACCATCCAGCCATGTGCCAACCCCAGTCATGACCTCAAGCCCTAAGCCGTATACCCTAAACCGCTTCAGGACTGCTGGGCTTCTTGCTAGGCATCTTCTGTTCGCGCTTTCATGGGTTCCTGTGCTCAGCAGTTTATTCGTGCGCATCTTTTGCTTTCAGAGTACTGTTGATGATCAAGAACCACATAGAGGTTATCCCTTTTTTGTGATGTCCCCTCAAGTAATGAAAATCGGAGTTCAAAGCCGTGAGCAGCAACAACCCTAAACCCTGCACCCCAAAACCCTAAACCCTAAACAACCCAGGCTGTACCTGCTCCTGCTTATGCTGACCGCTGCAGCATTTAGCAGCGTCTGTATTGAAAACCAGACTGGGCGCAAGCTCCTGAACAGGATGCTTGCCTTCGAGACTGCGGGAATCAGGTTTAGGGGTTTAGGCATTTAGGATTAAGGGGTTTAGGGTTTGGGGTTTAGAGTTTTTTTGGGTTTCAATGTGTTGAAGATCTTTCTGTTCTACACCGATGTTTATTTTCCACATGATCTACTTGTCGCCTACTACTGCTACTGCTGCCGAGAATGCTGCCATTGCGGCAACCTTTGCTAGTGGCATCAGTGCTCGTAGCATGAGCCGTACTTTTCGTAGTAGTAGTCGTCCTAGTAGTAGTAGTAGTAGTAGTAGTAGTAGTAGTAGTAGTAGTAGTAGTAGTAGTAGTAGTAGTAGTAGTAGTAGTGCAGTAGCAGTAGAAGTGGTAGTGGTAGTCGTCGTAGTAGTAGTAGTAGTAGTGGTAGTGGTAGTAGTGGTAGTGGTAGTGGTAGTAGTAGTAGCCGTAGCCGTCCTCCGTTCATGACCATGCAAACTTCCATCCACTGCTGACCCAAAACCGTCTCTGAGCAAAGTACCAGTGAAAGAAACTTCTCTTCCGGTAGATCGTGATTGATCAGTTAACCTCTTGGCATGAAATCGTAAAGGCCGGGCAGCGCAATGTGAGCCCAGAGACTCCAATATCCCGTACTTAAGAAGCATACCTTAAACTATAGTAGGATCCTTAATATGATTTAAGGAGTATTCCTATGGAGTCTCTGGGAGACTGCCGCTAAGGATAGGTGCCTTCATGTGCGGTGCCCTAATCTACCACTGGAAGGTCGTCATTCCCTTTTCCGACAACGGTCTTCTGCCTCGGTTTACCGATGTGATGCAGCGAATTCTTCTTGCTTCTGGCATCGTGTTCTTCGATCTGCTTGAGGCACAGACATCATGTTGGGAAAGCCTTCGTGCCTTGAAGCCGCCCTTAGCCCCATTGCGCACGATGATCGAAAGCGAAGACCCCGACTGAACAGAAGCACTGCTTCAGGCAGTTTTCGTTGAAGCCGCAAAAACCATGGGTAATATGGGGGCCTTAACAATGAGAGTAGGGATTGGGGGTATGTTGTACTAGCTATAGTAAGGAACCCCCAAAATAGTATAGGTAATTATGCAGGCCCCTATAAGGCCCTATAACTATAGTAGCTGTTTCAGGTCGACCGCGTCATTGGACAAAGCCAGAGAGAGCAGGCCAAGCAGCTCAGTCATGGATTCCAAGGCGCCTCTTTGTACAACCACCCTAAGCCCTGAAGCCTGAAGCCTAAAATTTGATATCGACACCGGCACCGCCACTGCTACCAACACCTACTTTTACAACCATGACCAACACCATCTTCGTTGACATCGTCTCTTGCAACATCGTCACCACACGACTGCAACATAGTCCGGATGACAACTGTTGTAGATCCCTGATAATTCAGCTGCCTTTCATGGAAGGCTCAAATATTCCACAAGCTAGGGAGAGAGGGGTTTATGACGTCTGCTTCCTCATCAACGAGATTCGCGAATCATCATCGTCTCCATTCTCAGTGGCAGTATTGTCACGCCGTTGTGTCATGTGATGACGGTCATATGATCATCACGACTATGGAAATCACCAGCGCCACCACCATCAGTGCATGGCAGCTACCATCGTAAGCATTGTCCTAGCATTGTCTCGTCGTTTATCCTCAGCATCATGCTGCATGCTTGCTTGTGTGTCTTCGCCGTCAGCACAGCCACCGCTCTCAGTAGCAGCATCCCCGCCACTATCATCAACACTCGCCGTCGTGATCATTTGCATCACTCGCAACAGCATGATTCATGGTGCTACTTCACCTCAACACAGTCCTCACTTTGCCTAAGACCTCTGAACGAACACTTGGTGGACCCCGGGCTTTGATGCAAACTATGAGAGTTTCGGGTACCTTAGTGTAGGGTCCTTATAATCAATAAGGATCCTACTATTTAGGGTCCCCTCTTGTCGGAATCCCCCCATATTGAGGGAGCCAAGGGATCCTCTCATAGGCGTACCAGGGCATTAGGGCGACCACAGTCGCCGCGCTCGGCGTCCTTCCTTCAACCAAGGCTGCTGCTGTATGGGGCGTTGCCATATATATCGCTGCAGTGTCATCTTGTGCACAATATGGGGGCACTAAATGATTACCTACAATACTAGGATTCCTTGTTTATCTTACACTATTTTGGAGCCCAGAATCTTATTCTAATTCTTGAGGCCCCTACATATCGGTGCGCTGTCTGCTTGTGCATGTGAATAGATTCCTCGACCAATACTCTCAGTCCCGGGCTGCCTTAAAACCTCAACCCTACGCGCCCGCCCCAAGCCCTAGGGTCTAGGGTTTAGGGATTAGAGTTCAAGCCCCAGGGTTAGAGTTTAGGTTTTAGGGTTTCAAGCCCTAGGGTTACCCGGAGAGGCAGCATTGAACATGCGACCTGTTCCAAACCAGCTGACACGGCGCGAATTTTGCAAGAGATTGGTGATAGGACCAGCGACGTCGCTTAGTAGTTGAGTTTGCATGCTTTGCATATTTGTGGTGTCAGTACATACATGTGTTGAAGCTGACTTTGTGTAGATGTTTTGGCAGCGAAGGTCGACTATGCTATCCACGTGCTACTCGCTGCGGGGATGTCAACGCCGACACTTCGGTCAGTCGCCCGTGCTGGGGTCGACATCTCTGGTGCCGGCTACACCGAAATGGCCTTTCCCTGTTTGGACCTGGGACCATTCCTTGTTCACGGCCTCTTGCTGGTGCTGAGGGGCGTGCTTCTTCATCGGTGCTACCGTTGGATTCCCTGCCTGGTTTCCTTTTGTGCTCGTCTTGTGCTGCTCTTCAGTCTCTGGCGTAGTGCCAGAGATGAGAGATGCTTCATTCTGAAGATGATGGCAAAGATGGTTGCATTTATGCAGATCGTCATTCTGCCCACTGTTACGGTCTTGCAACTGACTGCTTCTGAGATGGACTGCGTTTTCTACGCAATTACAATCTTCATCATGCTAGCGCACATCATCACGGTTGGGTTCGCTCGCCTCGCGCTAGCATCCAGAATACACAGGTCTTATAGGGCTTTAACGCCCAATATACTTCAACTGTAAGAAGGAAACCCCCAAAATAGTATTGGAAATTGCTTAGGCTATTATAGTACACTTTCCGGTCTGACTTTGCACATCTTTGCACCAGTGAGCAGCTGCTTAGTCACCGAGGACTGCTGGACTTTCGAACCTTCAGCCCTGTACCCGCCGAGTCCTATCCACCCTATGCCCTGAAACCCTGAACCCTAACACGCAACGCTTGAAACATAACGTTCTAAACTATACACCCTAGATGCTGTGAGGCATGTAAGACCGCATTCCTTCATCCCGCAGATGTACCCATATTATCGTAACCGCACAGATGTAATGAGGGCTTATTCGGGCTTCTAGATTGCAACATAGGACCAAAGTAACTTTGGGCTTGGGGTGCAGGGCCAAGCTGCGTACGTTGTACCTATAGTCTCCGAAGATCTCGGTATGCGACGAAAGAGCCCTGAACCCTAATAGCCTTCTGGAAACCCTAAATCCAAAAATCCTTTTGGAGCCCTCTTTGGATTCTTTAAAGGAGACCTTAAATGCTTAACCCAAGGTCTGGGTATGCAACGGCTGGCGAAAGTTCCGTTTGCAGGGCCTTGCATGCTGCACCTGGGTTCTTGTTAAGGGTTCGTTTTACGTCACCATGATAGGGATCTGTAGTAGATAGCAGGGCTTCCTTATTATGGTTAAACCCCTTAACAAGAACCCAGGCAGTTGTTCCTTGGTCGTGGCCACTGCTCTGTCGCTAGCACCCAGGTTGCAGGGAAAGCACTCTGTGGCAGGTTCGCTTGTTCTGTTTCGTTTTTTACACTTTAAAGAAAGATCGGTTCGGCAAAACTAGCACCAAGCCCAAGAGCCTAAGTACCTAACATTCAGAGTAGACATACCCAGACCTTTAGCATCCTCAAACCCCCAACTTGCCAAATATGTATGCCAGTTCTGAAAGTTAGTACTAGCATCCCCTTATAGCCCCTATAGCACAATACTCTGATTCTTCTACAAAATCTACCCTAGACCCCTATTCTAATTATTCAGGTCCTTGTAATAATTGCCCTTGTAGCTACCATGAAAGACTCCGGATCTTTCTTGATAAGGTGCAGCAGGCACGGCGCCTGTCTATTCCACAAGTGTGTCGGCCGTGGAGCATGAGAGTGCCATGTACTCGTCCAGTTCTGACGACTCATCCGAGCAGTTGGGATAAGTGCAAAGGGTTTAGCGATTAGGGTTTAGGGATTAGAGTTTAGAGTTTAGGGCTTAGCCTGGAGTGAGTGGAGGTTCTGGGTTTGCACGGTGAGTTCGCCTTAGACGGCCAAAAAATGGATGCGCCCCCTCTTTCTGGGCTTGTGGACTCACCCTTCCTACTGTTGATTACTGTTGATGATATAGTAAGGAGTTTACCATAATCCCCTATAGTTTAGGGTAATTAAGGTAGTGCAGGATTTGTGTCATCCTTCGCAGTTACCCAGTTTCAGCCGACTTGCTGCCTTGAGGCAGCACAACTTATCGCATGGATGTATTGTATGGATAGGAAGACATCTCAATAGCCGGTTTTGGGTCACTCAGTCCTTTGAAAAAATCGCCGACGTGATACGTGCAAAACTCGCAGCCAACCACGAACGAGGGCGCTTTCAAGCAAGTCGCTAGGCTTAGGGTAATAGAGGGGCCGTAATAATTGGAATAGGGTTTGGGGCCCATTGTACTTTAAAGGAACCCCCAAAATAGTATTGGTTATTCAGCCCCTATAATATTGTCTTGTCCACCGTAATCCGTAAACTCCCCAGCCACAGGCCTCACGGCATTCGGTTAGTTACCGCCTACTTAAAGGATTAGGGTTCAGGTGTCGATTCAGGGGCGTAGGCTTAAGGGTTTATAGGGTTTGGGGCTTCGAATTAACCGGAACCGGTGCTGTTGGGCTTCTAAAGCAGTATGAGTCCGCAAGTTTGAATTCCCTTTGCTCCTCATCCCTGGCAAAGTATTCCTCACTGACTGTGATTTGTGTGCGCATTTTTTGGTAGATAAACAGGTGTATACATATATATATATATATGTGTGTATATATATATATATGTATAGTTATATATACATATATATATATACACACGCACGTAATACACTCATTAAAATCCTTGTATCGGACTCGCGCATGCCGACGCCATCACCGAGACTTTGTCACGGACAGAGTATGAGGCCGCTTACCGAAGCTTCATACATACTTGGTACTGCAGGCCTCACCTCTGAGTGCTGAGGGTTTAGGGTTGAGGATGAGGATCCTGCCGATAAATCCCTCAGACCCTGAGACCTCTTCTGCGAATCACTCGGTGGATGTATTAGCCGGTGAGGAAACCTTGTTCGCGGAGTCATCATGGTTTAGGTGAGTGCAGTTTCTCCCCAGAAGAAAAAGAACAATCTATACAATCGTTGCACCTTAACGCCATCGGATTCTCACCGCACGGATCTGCCACTCAAGACTTGGACTCGGAAATATGAAACAGGAGAAAAACAGGTAGAGATTGTGGGGTTAGGGCTTCGGGAGTAGAGTTTGCGAATCTGGTGGATTCGCAGTTTCGGTGTTGGTCAGCATCTCCTCCAAAGGGCGCGAAGTTCTTAGAGAGGACAGAGTAGGGTTAACATGTGATAGGAACGGCTGCTATGGTTCGTGTAATACAGGGGGCTAGATACTTACCTATACTACTCTGGGGGTTCTTATATAACGAGCCCCAGAACCCCATTCTGATTATTAAGTCCCCTATATTGAAAGCTTGGCGCCCTGCGCTGTCGCGCTCTGGCACAAGAGCATTCTGCGTGCGCTGTGCTCAGGAAGAGCTCCTCCCTTAAGCAATATAGGAGCCTGAAGAATTACCAATACTATTTGGGGGTTCCATTTTATGAACATAGTGTAATCGGTCCTATTGGTTTCCGAGATCCCCAAGCTGAAACGAATACTGCGACAGATATTGCACTGACTCATGAAGTTGCGGCTGTAAGTTGCCCAATAGCAGCCTATTCTAGGACTCTAAGAGCAGGAATCGTGCACCCTCTCTTCTGCTAGCCTCTAGCCCGTTTATGTTTCAGGGCTTCGGGGTAAAACCTCAATGTGGGCACATGGAGCCTTAGGGCCATGTTCTCATTGTCGGACTTGCGATCCTCATTTGATGCGACGGAGCGTACATCACGAACGTACACGACCATCGAGGCCACCGCATTGCATGAGTCTGTTCCTCCGGACCGCTGGTGCATCACACGGTCGGACTTAAAGTACTTGGGCCAGGAGGTGCGGAAGGAGATCCAAAGTGGGGAAATTCGCCCACCGGATGATGGAAGCGACGATTTCCAGGCCTCTGACACGAGGTACGGCCCGAGCATCTACACAGTAAACAAGCAGCACATCATGCCAGTGACAGAGCGGTTTGGCAAAGTGAGCTGGGCTTTGCTGCAACATCCAGATGGTTTGGATTGTGACCTTTTCATCAGCCATGCATGGCAGGAGGGTGTGTTCGAGTTCCTTTCGAAGGTCCTGCATTCTTGGCCTGCAGATGCGCGTCATGCATGGTGCTGCATGCTGGCCAACCCTCAGAATTTAGACATCGGTTCTCTGCTGCAGTCTCCAATCAGCTCGCCGTTTGCACTGGCACTCAAAGCCTCGACGTACATTCTGGTGGTGCCCAATCACCGCTGCAGCATCTACACCAGGCTCGATCACTGGACTGGGTTCGGGAGTTGGAATCCCCCAAATCCTAGACTCCTATGTTATGTCATGAGTTTGTGCCGCTTTTGGCCACTCTTCAGCCTAGTAGTAGCGTTTAACCTTTTTGGGGCTCTATACTCCCAATGCAATCCCGATGCACTCCCAAAGGATATTCGAAAAGTAGGTCTTAAATGCCACACCAAATACCATGATGGTATGGGGAAATGGCGCTCGATGAGCGTGGGATCGTAGTTCGTGGTTTCACGATTAGGGTTTGGGGCTGAGGGTTTGGGTTTTAGGGTTTAGGGGTTTAAGGATTAGGATTTAGGGTTGGGCGTCCCGGGCTTGGAGCTTAGGCTTTTTATGACATGTGAGCGAGGCTTTGGTGTGGGTACGAAGCTTTTCGCGCTCACGAGGAAGGCGCGACCGCGCAGTCCGAAAACGGCGCAAGGGTAGTTCTCTCAGAGTGGCATCGCTTTTGTGGGGTCCGTTTAGGCGCCTAAGTTTGCGTGACAATAGTTTTGGCACAAAGATGGTGCGAAGCTATATATCTTAAGGGGCGCTGCAGATCAGTGTATGGCTTCGGGCTTGGGTCCGCAACTCTTGTTTCGGCTGTCTAGCTGGAACCCACAGGCAAGACAATCTTCGTCGCCCGTGCTCCAACGGGCAAGAAGAAGATGTTTGTGGTTTTGTGGACGACCCTGGCAGGAGAGGTATGGACATTTTAGATGGGGGACATGCTCTTTTGGAGACTTTCGGGCATTGACAAGGTACCCGCGGTTTAACATAAAAACTCTGCGTAACTATGCAATGCCAAGGTTCATTTCGCATAACTAGTGGCCTGCACGTGGCTCAAGTGTGCTCAGGTTGCGCAAAGTCCACACATACTGTGTGTGTGTGTGTTATAATCATGTTTACACATTATATACATATGTATGCATACATATAGAGATGTTCTATACAGCAATCACGATCTTGATCGAAAATGGCATCACCTTACTACTACCGCTGCTGCTACTACTACTACTACTACTACTGCTACTACTACTACTACTACTACTACTACTGCTACTACTACTGCTACTACTGCTACGGATACTACTGCTACTGATACTACTGCTGCTACAACAACTACTACTACTACTACGACTAAAACTACTACTACTACTACTACCACTACCACTACCACTACCACTACCACTACCACTACCACTACCACTACCACTACCACTACCACTACCACTACCACTACCACTACCACTACCACTCCTCCTCCTCCTGCTGCTGCTGTTGCTGCTGCTGCTACTGCTACTGACTACGACGACGACGACTCACGCTACTGCTACTGCTACTACTAAAAACGGCACTAATAGCAGAAAGCACATGCCAAGTAGCCCCTATGCGCAGCAGCTACTTACAATTTCGAATGTGTGCTCTCGAGACAGGACTCTTGGGTTGCGAACCCTAAGCCCTAAACCCTGTGTTCTGGCCGGCCTCACTGGGGCTCTCCATGCACTGGATAAAGGTCCTCAAAAAAAACCCTGTGTTCTGGAAACAGGACTCTTGGGCTTCTTGCTTGGCATTTTCTCTTGGCACCTCCATGGGCTTCCCTGCTTTGCAATAAGCCGGACTAAGGTTTTAGGGTTCAGGGTTTAGTTTTCAGGGTATAGAGTATAGGAAGTTTTCGGGTATGGGGTTTAGCGTTCAGAGCTTAGGTTACAGAGTTTAGGGTTTTAGGTTTTAGGACTTAGTGTTCCCGTTTCCGCATTAGGGCTTCCATGAACCGTGCTAGTCCAGGTTGTACCTGTGTGTGATGACGGCTGCCGCCTTCGGCAGCGTCTGCATGGACCACCAGGCCTGCCGGAGGATCCTGAACTTGACGCTTGCCTTAGGGGTGATTCAGGTTTTACGGTTCAGGGTTTGGGGTTTGGGTGCTTATAAGGTACGAGGAGGTATTCATACACTGGAGAGGTTCGTGCTTGCATTCTTTTTCCGCAGCACCGTTCTGAACAGCCTACACGCTCTTCGTTACGACTGCCACCCTCATCATCAGCATCACCATTTTTGTCATGTCTGCTTTAGCTAGTATTAATTTGCACAGCGGTGCTTGCAACAGTTTTCACTCTCGCAGAGATTCCATCCTTACTTTGCCTTCTATCCACCCGTCGCCTAAGCCCTCCGTAAGTATTACGCGTATGGGAGTTTCCGAAAATTAGTGGTACCTTATTGTGGGGTCCTTATAATAAGGATCCTACTTTTTAGGGTACCAAAATAGGGTCCCCTATTTTCGGAATCTCCCGTATGAGTTTTCGCCAGCAAGGACAGGTGCATTTACGTGCGGCACCCTTCTCTACCACTGGAAGGTGATCGTTCCCTTGCATGGCCTGACCAGCCATCTGGCTTTGACTCTTTATCATAGTTGGGGAGCATTTTAAATTTTTGTGTGTATTCGAACCCAACCAGAACCAACCCTAAACCCTAAACCCCTCGTTTTTTCAATCCAACCCCAACCAACCCTAAACCCTAAACCCCTCATGTTTTTAAATCCAACCCCAACCGTGAACTAGGATTCCCGACGTAATGCAGCATCTTCTCCTGGTCTCCGGCATCTTATTCTTCAACTTGCTCGAGGCGGCCAAGTGGAGACTCCAATATCCCTTAACTAATCACTACCTAGGGTTCCTTCGAGGGATCTATAAGGGATGTAGAGGGCTTAGGGTTTAGAGGACTCCAATATCCCTTAATTAAGGACCTAGTGGGATCCCTAATCTGATTTAAGCAACAGTCCCTAATCAAGGGATATTGGAGTTTCTGGGAAACCTACATTCGTAAACCCCAACCCCCGAGACCAAATAAACCCTTAAGGCTGACCATAGCTTGAGGCCTTCTTAAAGCTTTGAATCACGTGGGAGTTTAATAAGGATCCTACTATTGAGGGTGCTATATTTGGATCCCATTTCTTCGGAAACCCCCGCATGATGGTCGGAGCCCAGGCAAGCCGGCACCAACCCAGGTTGAACCGAAGTGCAGGTTAAGTTTTTTGGGCACCTTGAAGCCGCGAAACGCAAGTAGTCAGAATAGGCTTTGCCCCCCAACATAGTATAGGTGATTATTTAGGCCCGTATAGCAGCTGTTTCAGGTCGACCGCATCATTGGACAAAGCCAGATAGACGAGGCCAAGCAGCTCAGCCATGGATATCGAGGCACCATGGGATGCTCTGCAGTTTAGGGTTTGAGGCTTTGCTCACTTTTGGTTTGAGGGTTTGCGGGTTGCAAGTTTGCACCTCGAGCATTGACAGCAACCTGTCAACATAACTATCCACACCACTACCACCGAGCAGCGACACCACAGCCAGCGTCAACACCGTTGTCACAGTCATCGTCAACTCAAACATGTTCAGGCTTGTTGTCGCTTTTGCCCTCAAGCTCATATTGTTCGTGTCGGCAGCACCAGCACCATCGCATTTAGTAGCATCATCATCACCAGGACCAACGTGGATCAGCATCAAAGTCACCACCATCAGCATCCTCATCATCAGCACCAGAAGCACCTGTGTCAGGACCACCTATTTGCTTCTGCTTCGTTGGGCATCACAGAGATTAACAGCTCTACCCGTTGTGAATTAGCTCTAGCATGTTACTGATTTTTCTGGAGTAAAAGCAGGAGCGATGAAGACAGGCAGAACTTCAACATATGAACGACGTCCCCTAAGCAACCACACCCTATGCCCCCAGATTGCTGTACTGAACTTGTGTCTATTGTACGGATTTCCTCGACCGTTGCCCGAAGCCTTGAGTCCTAAACGGTAAAGGGTAGCACCTGCAGCCTACAACTGCAACCCCAAGTCCGTGACTGCGAGCTCTGCGGGAGAGGCAGCATTGAACATGCCCCAAGTACCCCAGCTACGCTTAGTACCCCTACTACCTCCAGTGCCCCTAGTACCCCTGCCACCGCTGGAGAGGCAGCATTGAACATGCGACCTGCTCCGAAGCATCTGACACTATGCGGATTTTTCAGGAGATTGGTGAGAGGACCAGCGATGTAGCTTGGTAGTGTTGAGTTTGCATGCTTTATAGGGTTTATGGCTTAAGGGTTTAGGGTTCAGGGCTTAGGTAGTTGCTCCTGTTGGCTTTGTATGCTTCCCTCAAAGGACTTATCAGAAGGGATTCTATGATGGGGCCCCTTAAGGGTTTTTTCAAGAGCTACTGACACTTTTGCTGCTCAAAGTGTAGCTTGAAATGTGAATGTTCGAACTTTCTTGCCTATGAACTGGCAGCTAAGGTCGACTACGCCATCCATGTGCTATTGGCTGCAGGGATGTCAACGCCGACACTGCGAACAGTTGCCCGTGCAGGGGTGGACATCTCCGGTGCGGGCTACACCGAGATGGCCTTTCCCTGTCTGGATCTGGGGCCATTTCTTATTCACGGCCTGTCACTGGTGCTGACGGGCGTGCCTGTATACCACCTTCAGCAATGCTACCGTTGGATTCCCTGCTTGCTGTCCATTTCTGCTCGCCTTATCCTGCTCATGAGTCTCTGGCGCAGTGCCAAAGATGAAAGATGCTTCGTTCTGAAGATGATGGCAAAGATGATTGCGATGTATGTGGGCCTCACCTTTCCTTTGGTGGTGATTTTTCAAATCACTACGTCCCGGAATGATTGGATTTTTTTCGGAATTACGGTGTTCATCATGATTGTGCACGGTATCATGGTGGGGTCCGCTTGCCGCCTGCATGCAGGAAGTACATTGTCCGCTCTACTCGGACTGTGACGGATAGCGCAGATGTAAACTCTAAACCCCGGGGTATAGATCCTTGCGGTGCCGAGCCTTAAACCGTACAGCCTTATGGAAGCCTGAAAAGTTGTAACCCTAAACGAACAGAAAACCCTGAACCCTGCACCCTTACACGAACCCTGGAACCCTCGTATGGATCTGTTAAAGGATCCCTGAACCCCATTCTAGACTGCGTTCTTGTTAAAGGATTTAGTTGAGTGACCATAATAAGGGAACCATATTGCTTACTATATAGATCCGTTTTATTGTAACTGAAATTAAACTCCTCATCAAGCATGTAGTAGATCCCTTCTAGGAACCCGTAAAGGACAATTCCAAGGTCTTGGTATGCAACGACTGGCGACGCTTCCCCTTGCAGGGCCTTGCATGCTGCAGCTTTTCCTGGGTCGTGGCCGCTGTAGTGTCGCGAGCGCCGTGGCACGGGACTAGGGTTGCATGTTTAGGTTGTCGGGTTTAGGGTTTAGGGTTTGCTCATAGATTTTTTTAGGTTTTATGCGAGCAGGTAGCATACAACCCAAAGCTCGCCAGCCCCTAAACCCGATCCTCAAAACCTGAAAGCCCTTAGCCCAAAACGCTAAGGCCCTAAACACCCGAAACCCGAAGCCCGAAAATCCTCGAACGCCTACGCTTGATGCCTAAGCATGGGCCTTGCCATAATTCAGCCCCACGACATTGAACCTGGAGTGGGCTTACTGTTGTCTTGATAACTATAGTTCTGACATGTCCATGAATACGATTATGAATATCGCTCTAGTTGTTAACATTATTATTACTTCGAAGACCACTGTTACTATCATCATTGTTATTACACTCTTTGTTCATCCCTCGAAGACAGGGTAGTGGTGCATTGAAACAAGCAAGGGTTTGGGGCTTCAGAATCTTAAATCTCAGCAAATGTAGCGCTTGGGATCTCCAATCTGCCATGCCTTCGAAGCCCAACAAAGAGCTATGCACAGATCCCTCAACCAAAATGCTGCCTGAAAGGGGGCCCTTTCGAACGGTGGCTGTTGGAAATTCCGTGTTAGTGCATGTGGTGGGTAGCTAAACCCTAAACTCTAAACCCTAAACCCCAAACCCTAGACCTTCAGCCCTAAACCCTAAGGCGCAGAGATCACTTCCGGCTGCAGCCCCATCTCTGAGACAGGGACTGAGGAATCTGCTTCCACGGAAGACTCCGACTCCGGTTAGAGTGAATAGTAGGGATTTAGGGTTTAGGATTTAGGGTTTTGGGGTTTAGGGGTTTAGTGTTTGGGTTCGAAGGTTTGAAGTTTAGGGTTTCAGGCTTTAGGGTCAAAGGTGTAAGTGCAAGGTTTGCGTGTGCAGGTAAACCCTTAACCCTAAACTCCTAGGACCCAGAGTAAGCCCTTATTCCCTTTTTTAAGGGTTCAGGTTCCCTTATAACCCCCTTAAAACCAAAAAGGGCACCCTTTTTATTCCTAGCTTACTCTTGGGTCTAGACTCTTAACCCTACCCTTACCGCTGAACACCCGAAGCCTGAACCCTGAAATAGACCTTTTTTTGGGGGGGAGACCGCAGAGGTACTTGGGCTGCGTCACTGTTACATGGCCGGTCTTCTACAAACACTACAACCTTCACAATATTGCTTTAGTATCCTTAAACGCACCCAGCTAGTAACAATGTTGGATACACCGAGTGTGCTAACTGCATTAGATACACCCAAGCAAGGACGCTCCAAATGTGAGTTTCCGGAAATAGGGGACCCTAATACAGTACCCTAAATACTAGGATCCCTATTACAAGCCCTAAACCCTCAACCCCAAAATAAGGTACCCCTCATTTTCGGAAACCCCCCAACCCTAAACCCGAAACCCCTAAACCCCTAAACCCTAAACCCTAAACCCCTAAACCCTAAACCCCAAAACCCTAAACCCCTAAACCCCTAAACCCTAAACCCCAAACCCCTAAACCCTAAACCCCTAAACCCTAAACCCCTAAACAAGTAGCCAGGCTCTTTCGGAGGGCGAACCTTCCAGTCGCCCCAAAGCCTTACTTGGAAGGGCAGGGGACTTAGTAAGGGCTCTTAAAGGGCTCCTTAAAGGGATCTATAGGGTTCCTTGATTAAAGGGATCTATCGGGTTTAGGGTTTAGGGACTTAGGTAAGTAGGTTATAAGTAGAGTTATAAGTACCCTAAATGGAGTTACCCTAATTATAACCCTACTTATAACCTACTTACTAAGTCCCCTACCCCTCCAAGTAAGCTCCAAAGCCCAAAGCAAGCTCCGAAAACCGTAAAGGGAATTCCAGAAACTTGGAATACTCAACCCTCTAAACCCTAAACTCTAAACTCTAAACCCTAGACCCTAAACTCTAAACCCTAAACCCTAAACTCTAAACTCTAAACCCTAAACCCTAAACTCTAAATTCAAAACCCTACACCCTAGCCCACATGGCACAACCCACCATTTGGCGAATAGTGTTTGGACTTCGGCTTGGAAGATGAGTTCGCCTCGGGAGGTCAAAACGATGGATGTGTCTGGGGCGTGGGGCTCCTTTCTTGAGGGTTTAGGCTTTAGGGTTTAGGGTTAAGGGTTTAATGTTCAGGGTTTAGGGCTCATTTAAAAAGAAGCCGTCCTAGCCGTTTGGGCCCACTACTCGTAGCTGCTTCAGCCAGCACACCTTATTGTATGGATACCTCCTTCAGGAAGATATACCATTTCCGGAGTGTCCGAGTATCCAACAGCAGGGATCGAGGTACGAAAAACCGTTCGAGTACAGTGAGTATAGTGCTTCCGTGAGACTTTCCTACATGTTTTAGGCTTCTTAATATGAATTTTCTCTATAAGTCCTTAAAGAGATATCTTCTTCAGGGTCTAGGTAAGCCCTGTAAAGCCCTAAACGCTACATGTTCGAATAGCTGGTTATTCCAAAAGGCGTTTATGCTCACAGACAAAGCCCGAAGAGCAACCCTGGAGGTGTGGGGTTCCCAGAGATTCCAATATCCCTTAATTAAGGAATATTCCTTAAATTATAGTAGGATCCCTAATATGATTTAAGGAATATTGCTTAATTAAGGGATATTACGGGTCTAGGCGTCATTCTGCTGATGGACAAAATCCTGCATGACCCTAAGGGCTCTAAACTATGGGAACTATGGTATATTCCTTATAGTGGGTAATGCAGGATTTTGCCCATCAACAGTTAGACGCTTATGGTAGAAGCTTGAACAGATACTCATGGCATTCCTTTGGGATCGATATTACAACTACATGTGATTGCCAAGCCCCCTATGGAAGACTCGTGCTTGCCGATTCCATCGCTTGAGACTTTGGGCCAGGGTTGAGTGACGCTTCATACTGTAGCTCACACTGAAGATCACCGTGTCCGCTCGGTTGGATGCTTCTTTTCCGGCAAGCGTTCACGAAGAAAAACACGGAACCCGTACAGGTATCCCCAGAGATCCCTTGAATTTGAAAGGAACCATCAGGAAACTGCTACAGTTAAAGCCTTGTTTTCGCTGTCTCATCAGAGCTCGGGGGAGTGGAATTCCTTCCGGTAAGAAAAGATTAAGCTTGTAAATGCTACTTCAGTGAACGTATTCACCGGCGGCATTGGGGGCCAGGGGAAACCTTGTGTGCTCTTGACCACTTATGCCATCGAATTCTGACTGTCCAGATCCTCCTCTCTTAAAGGCTTTACCGTGGTGGCTAAAGGGATCCACAAATTCAGAAGCCCCCAGTACAGTTCCTGGCCTCGCAAGCGAATAACTGTTCCTGAACCTTGAACCCCAAACCCTGAAACGAACCCAACCAGGGTGAGGGTTTATCTCGGGTTCAGGGCTTCGGGGGCAGAGTTCGATGTTCTGGCAAATACATGGTTCCTGGGTTGGTGTAAGGCTTCGAAGTTCGTAGATACGACAGAGTGAGTAGGGTGTCCATATGTGAGGAATGGCTGTTATGGTTGTTATGGTCATTTGAGTGGTGAACTCTGAACTTCACAACCTGCCCTGTCGCGCTTTGGCACAAAAAACATTCTGCGTGCATCACGATCAGGCAATTCTCCTTTCTTGACCCAATCCCTACGGCTAGAAGTATCCAAGTAGTATTTACTCTGGGGTTTATACATAGAACCTACCTTTGGGCTGTGCGGAGTCTTAGGGAATGAACAACAAATCCGAAGCCATCAAAAACCGGAAGCCTCAAACTCCTGAAGGTCCGAAATAATGAAACTGAAACGAAAACCACGGCATAGATACTACCGATTCCTACAGTCGCGGCCGTAAATTATCCTAAACCCTAAACCCAAACCTACAGCTGAATCTTCTGCCGAAACTCTGGGGCAGGAATCTTGGACCCTCGCTTCTGTGCAGCGTCTAGCCTGTGTATTGCTACTTAGGTTTGTTTGGTATCTTGTTCATCCCGTACCTGGGTTCAGGAGCTTAAACCAAAGTGGCTTAGGGTTTAGAAACCCTAAACCCCATAACCCCCTGAACCCTAAAACCCTAAACCCTAAACCCCTAAACCCTAAACCTGTAAACGCTAAACCGTACACCGTCAACCCTTGGGCCATGTTCTCATTGCCGGACTTGCTGCCCTCAACGGTGAGCTCTTCACGACCGTATACGACCTTAGAGGCCACAGCCTTGCACAAGTCCGTTCCTCCGGACCGCTGGTGCATCACACGTTCGGACTTAAAGTACTTGGGCCAGGAGGTGCGGAAGGAGATCCAAAGTGGAGCAATTCGCCCACCGGATGATGGAAGCGACGATTTTCAGGCCTCTGACACCACGTACGGCCCAAGCATCTACACGGTAACCAAGCAGCACATCATGCCAGTGACGAAGCGTTGCGGCAAAGTGAGCTGGGCTTTGCTGCGACATCCAGATGGTTTGGATTGCGACCTTTTCATCAGCCATGCATGGCAAGAGGGTGTGTTCGAGTTCCTCTCAAAAGTCTTGCATTCTTGGCCTGCAGATGTGCGACATGCATGGTGCTGTATGCTGGCCAACCCTCAGAATTTGGACATCGGTTCCTTGCTGCAGTCTCCAAGCAGCTCACCTTTTGCCCTGGCACTCAAAGCCTCGACATACGTTCTTGTGGTGCCGAATCACCGCTGCAGCATCTACACCAGGCTCGATCATTGACTGGGTTCAAGAGTTGGACTCCTAGAATTGCTGACCATGAACTTGAGCACTTCAGGGTTTGGGGTATAGGGCTGATTTTTGTTTTAAAGGTTCAGGGTTGAGCGATTCAGGGATTGGGACAAATGATCCAGGCTTTGGTGCGGGTACGAAGCCTTTTGCGCTCACGAAGAAGGCGCGACTGCATAGTCCGAACATTGCCCAAGGGTAGTTCTTTGAGAGTGGCGGGCGCGGACCCTAACCTACAGAGCCACCCACTAGAACAATGACATAGAATAGCATAAAGTTAGGAAGGTGTGAAGTTCTGTCATCTAGGGTTGCCTTGTTACAGATCAGGTTTCTGGTTTTGGGTTTGGGTCCGCATTAGGGTTTAGGATTTAGGGTTTCGGCAGTCGAAATGTGGCCCATAGGCAAGACGATCTTTGTCGCCCGTGCTCCAACTGGCAAGAAGAAGCTGGTTGTCATTTTGTGGACGACCCTTGCAGGACAGGCATGCGTGTGGTTTTCAAACTAGTGTCGGTTCCCGGCCCTTGTTTTATGGCGCGGTGCTCCTTTTTGCTGATTTTGGAGCTGTAAACAGGTACGCTGATGTAGAGAGTCACCCATGTCGCAGTCTCCTCGCAAACGCTCACCTGGCGGGCTGTACATGTACTCAACTGCACACTGCGCTTTCTCCGGGGCAAGGACATGTGGTACTGTGATGTCCCTCAGCCCTAAACCCTAAATCCCCCAAGCCCTACAGTCTAAACCCTAAACTCTACGGCCCGTAAAAAAGGCTGAATCTCTGCAGATTCTCCGCACATGCGTTCAACATGGCAGCAACCATAACTCCAATCATACAAGCAACGAAAACAACAGCAACACAGTGGCAAGAACCCCTAGTCATCATCTGTGTTGAGGCCATGTGCTGCCCTAGGCCTCCCACGCAGCTTTCATGCACAGCGGTCACATACATCTTCTGGCTCCTTGTTGGGGAACTCAGCTCAAGTTACCATAATGGGGATCAAAAGTAAATAATGGGGTTTCCATAGTGTGGCAACAGAATATCTAAGTTCCTTAATAAGAACCTCAGACTTTCGAGCGTGTGTTCTCGAGACAGAACTGTTGGGTTGCGAACCTTAAACCCTAAGCAAACCCTAAACCCTAAGCCCTGAGCCCTAAACCCTAAAGGCCTTGAACCGTAAACCCTGAACGCGCTAAACTCTGAACCTTACATGCCTTAATTCCTAAATGTCCTAAACCCTACCCCTAAACCCTAAGCCCCCTAAACCGTAAAACCCTAATGGCCCAAACCCCCTAAACCCTAAAACTCCTAAACCCTAATACTCCTAAACCCCTGAAACCCTAAACCCTAAAACCCTAAACCCTGTGTTCTGGAGACAGGACTGTTGGGTTTCGTGCTGGGGATCTCCTCCGGGCACCTCCATGGGCTTCCCTGCTGTGCAATAAGGCGGTCGAGGGGTTCTGGGATTTAGGGTTTAGTGTTTAAGTTATAGAGTTTAGGGCTCAGTGTTTAAGTTATAGAGTTTAGGGTTTGGTGTTTAGATTATAGAGTTTAGGGCTCAGTGTTTAAGGCATAGAGTTTAGGGTTTAGTGTTTAGATTATAGAGTATAGGGTTCAGGGTTTTATTGTTTAAGTTCTAGACTTCAGGGCTTTAGGCTTTTAGGGCTTAGGGGTTAGTGTTTATGAACTTTGTAGATTTTAGGGTTTTAGGGCTTAAGGTTTTTCGAGTTTAGGGTTTTGAGTTCAAAGTTGCTTTGTGCTTTGTGCTTACGGTCGGTTTGACCCTGAAGCCCATGACGGATGCATCCCTTGTTCCTCTAAGGCATCCCGTTACGTCCCATACACCTACCTATCGTATCCATCGTAAATCCTGTTTTGATTAACCAGCTTTATGGTTAGGATCCTATACCATGCATTTGGTTAAGCAACCAAAACATGGAAACTACAATGGGGACTATAGGTGAATCCTAAACCCCGAATCGCCCCAAACCCAAAAGCTAGTATCGGGAAGGAGGGTCTGAATCATCAGTGATAGTCCGTGTGTTCTTACTGCTAAACCCAGAGATTCCAATATCCCTTAATTGAGGATTACTCCTTCAATCATAATATGGATCCTACTATATTCCCAAAAATCATAATATGGAACCTACTATATTCCTTAAGTCATAATATGGAGCCTACTTTAATTTGAGGCAAGTTCCTTAATTAAGGGATATTTGGAGTCTCTGGGAAACCCTCAGCCCTAATCCTGCCCCTACTTGGAAGGGCAGAGGGGACTTAGTAAGTAGGGTTGTAAGTAGGGTTATAATTGGGCGAGGCAGTCTCTAAAGTGTCTCGAAACAAAGCCTCACTTGGAAGGGCGGGGGGGACTTAGTAAGTTGGTTATGAGTAGGGTTATAATTAGGGTAACTCCATTTAGGGTACTTATAACTCTACTTATAACCTACTTACTAAGTCCCCTGCCCTTCCAAGTAACCCAGGTTCTACCTATGTGTGATGACGGCTGCTGCATTCGGGAGCAGCTGTCTGGAACACCAGGCCTCGCGTAGGATCCTGAACTTGATGCTCGGAGTACTAGTGTCTGAAACTGTCCATAAGATGGGAGTTTCCGAAAACAGGGGACCCTTATATAGTACCCTAAATAGGATCCTTATTAAGGACCCCAAAATAAGGTATTAATATAGGGGCCTCAGTAATTCACAATCAATACTGTTTTTGGGGATCCTTACTACTTGCCGTTAGGAGCCCACACCAAGTAGGGCACCAATCCCTGCGGTAAAGGTCCCCTGTAGTAGTCTCAAAAACCCATTCCCCCCATTCCCTATTAAGAACCCGACAGTATTAGTAATTAAGGCCCCTATATAGATCCCTTATGGAACCCTCAAAGGAACCCTTGAAGGACCCATTTAAAGGGAAGCCTACTACAACCAAGGACAGGTGCATTCATGTGCGGCGCCCTTCTCTACCAGTGGAAGGTTCAGGGATCCGAAAAGCACATAAGCATAAGCATTTTTGGGGGATATCCCTACCTTATTGGGCTTCATTATAAGGGGGTTTATATGGGGTATCCCTATCCTAATTTTTGCTTATCTGCTTTTTTGGGGCCCTAAAGGTGGTCCTTCCCTTGCATGGGGTTGCCCGACATCTGGGACTCTTCTCCTACGTGCCTGGGCTCTTTTTCAGGGATGTGGTTTAAGATACCATAATGGGGATCTATAAGGGTTCCTTTAGGGGATCGATAAGGGTTCCTGATAGGGTCTAAGGCTTAAGTTACCATAATGGGGATCGATAAGGGTTCCTGATAGGGTCTAAGGCTTAAGTTACCATAATGGGGATCTATAAGGGTTCCTCTGAGGGTTTTGGGTTTAATTTAAGTTGCCGTAATGGGAATCTATAGTAAGTAATATGTACAGTTTGCTTATTTCCCCAAGGGTCCAAGTACCTGATACTCGTATACTCTTCAAATCCTAACCTACGTAACTGCTATCCTAAGACCGAGTACCCAATTATTGGGTCCTTTGGACCCTTGGGGCTATGGTAATGTGTATTAAATCCCCTGGGTACCGCCCCCAGTCAGGAATAGTTGAATAATACTCATAATATAGATCTATCAGGACCTTAATAGTAGCCCTATCATAGACTCTTACTGTATGGCGGCAGTACCTAATCAGTCCCGTATCAAGAACTCAGGTGATGCAGAAAACCCTAAAGGCCCTAAACCCTAAAGGCCCTAAACCCTAAACCCAGGTGATGCAGCATCTTCTTCTGGTCTCCGGCCTCTTGTTCTTCAATCTGCTCGAGGCGCCGAACCGGTCCGAAGCTGTAAACTCTATAAACCCTTATACAAATCCAAAAACATCCAAAACTCTTAAACTTAAAGCATCTGTATAAAACTCTAAACGCTATAAGTCCTTATGCCAGCACTAAGACATCCCAAAGCTTCAAAATTATCGTAATTTAACAGCCCACCAAGGCCTGAATCCTTGAAGCTTTCTTGAGCCTTGCGGTCAGAGCCCAGAGTTCAGGGTTTAGGGTTCCCTGGCCGAGCAGAAATTCAAAAGAAGGCATCCCACCTGAAAGCTGCAAAGACCACGAACCAATATGTCAGGTGGACCGCATCAGTGGACAAAGCCAGATAGAGGAGGCCAAGCAGCTCAGCCATGGATTTCGAGGCAGCTATGGTTCAGGGTGTAGGGCTTGGGGTTTGTAACGTGCAGGGTGTTTGTTAATACGGTAGCAAGCTCGCGGGGGTACAAGTTTGAAGCGTCAACGTGGCCATTGACAGTAACTGCCAGCAAAGCTGCACCGCTAACGCCGAACAACAATACTGCAAGCAGCGTCACCAGCGACATTGGCACAGTTTTCGACGACTACAACAGTGTCGTCATGACGCTAAGTTTCCTTTTCCGGACCGCCATCATCATAATCGGCCACCACCGCCTCCACCACGTCTACCACCACCACCGCCACCACCCGCATCAGGAAGCGTCATCGTAGCATCACGCGCATGCGTCATACCTCCTCTCCTGCTCACTTCCCCCCGGCCTTCTGCATGTCAGTCGGAGTCCTTGCCGTCATCACTGGTTAAACCGTTTCCCTGGCCTCAAACTCGCGTGCCTTCTTGCCGTCAGCATCAGTAGCTCAGAGTAGCATCATCGCCGCCAGC
Organism: Symbiodinium sp. CCMP2592; assembly: GCA_905221615.1. Lineage (NCBI taxonomy): Eukaryota > Dinophyceae > Suessiales > Symbiodiniaceae > Symbiodinium > Symbiodinium sp. CCMP2592. Next base: position 362,081 of record CAJNDT010006061.1, read on the forward strand.
ATGGTCTGCGGTGTCACAAACAGCGATTTGCTTCGGCTGCGGCATCAGCATAGACATTGAAAGCTCTCGGTCTTGTTTTTCTATTATTATAGATGAGAGCCCATATTTCTTCACCTCAAGAGTAAGAGCATCACCGACCAAGACAGTCAAAAATCCAAGAATCCGTGCCATTCCGATGCCATCCATTCCAATACGCGTTTGCAGCAGATGAGTTTGCAACCTCCTTGCTTGTCATGGTTGGGTTGAAACAGACTCGGGGTGCTTGGGGTTTTAGAGTTTGGGTTTAAGGTTTAGGGTTAGGGGTTTGGGGGTTCACTGTTGGGGGTCTAGGGTTTAGTTCACATTGCTTCGACCATTGCCCGAAGCCTTGCATCCTGAAAGGTCAGCGGCCAGACCTATGAAACCCCTAGACCCCAAACTCTAGAAACCCCAATTCATGACTGCGAATTTTGTGGGTTGTTCAGCTTAAACCCTAAGCCATAAAGCTTTAACTCGAAACCTTATATTCCCCAAACCCTATTCATCCCTGAAACCTCAACTCTCAAGCCCTCACCCAGAGAGGCACGCTTAGCGCCCCTACTACCTCCAGTACCTTTACAGTAGAAGCCAGAAAGTTGGAATATGATTATCATAGTCCCTTTAAGGTACATTATAGGGTATCCTACCCTGAAACCATATTCCAACTTTCTGGAGTTCCCTTTAGTCCCCTGCTACCCCGGGGCCCCTGAACAGGCAGCATTGAACATGCGACCTGCTCCGAAGCAGCCGATGCCGTGAGGATTTTCCGAGAGATTGGTGAGAGGACCAGCGATGTGGCTTAGTAATATAGGGGTTGCATTTAAGGGGTTCCTTGTAAACGGGTCTAAAAAGATTATTATAAGGGGGATTATTATGGTGGTTTAGGATAGGGGCCTTAATATTTAGAATAGGGTTTGAGAATATAGTAGACTATAATGGTACTAACGAGCAGCGAAGTGGCCCTGTAGTGTAAAGTTGAGTTTGCATGTTTCATTTCACTTCTGGCGTCAATACACAGCCTTCGTTGCAACTGAGAGCTTGTTTTGGGGTTACTAACTGGCCAGCTAAGGTGGACTACGCCATCCACGTTCTACTTGCTGCTGGGATGTCAACGCCGACACTGCGAACAGTCGCCCGTGCAGGTGTTGACATCTCGGGTGCGGGCTACACCGAAATGGCCTTTCCCTGTCTGGACCTGGGGCCATTTCTTATTCACGGCCTCTCACTGGTGCTGACACACATTCCTGTATACCTTCTTCAGCAATGCTACCGTTGGATTCCTTGCCTCGTTTCCCTTTGCGCGCGTCTTGTGCTGCTTTTCAATCTCTGGCATTGTGCGCGGGATGAGAGATGCTTCGTCCTGAAGATGATTTCAAAGATGATTGGAATGTATGTGGGCCTCACTTTTCCTTTGGTGGTCATATTCCAGATATCTCTGTCCCAGGATGACTGGATGTTTTTTGGGGTTACGGTGCTCAGCATGATTCTGCACTGCATAATGGTGGTGTCCGCATGCCTCATGCTTGCAGCATGTACATGTTCTAGGTAGGGCTTTGGGACATTTTATATTTTTATTTTCCCTTATTGGGCTTAAGAGGATCTTATTCACTAATATGTTTCAAAGGCTCTAAAAGCCCCACCTAGTGTTGGTTTCATAACACCTCCATCCTTACACAGATGCTGGACGCCCTGAACTTTAAACCCTAAACTCCACTGCAATCTATGGAGCCTAAACCCGGCGAGCCTTGTAGACTAATCCCTCCTGCCGAAAACAACCCTACGGTTTTCGGAAGTATACAAGGAAACCCTTTTTCTGGAACCGAATCGACAGTAGCTTTGGGCTACGGCCACTGAACAATATACCCATGGTCTGCATTGTGGCTCTTTTCTTTGCTCTGTTTTTCTCTATGGGATCCTATACGCTAACCTCATTACATAATCCTTATATTAAATCACCCTTAAAGGAACCTAGAGGCTCCACATATACTACCATTCTGGAATTAGGTCCCTAAAACCATAATACGACTGGTCTTTTGGAACCTAACTCCATAATGGTAGTAGATGTGGAGCCTCTAGGGAACCCTGAACCTTAAACCATGAACCCTAAACCCTAAACCCCTAAACCCTAAACTGAACCTTAAACCATGAACCCAAGGTCTGGGTATGCGACGACTGGCGACACTTCCACGTGCAGGGCCTTGCGTTCTGCAGCTTTTCCTGGGTCGTGGCCGCTGCATCGTCGACAGTGTCGGGGTCGCAGGGGGCGTTCATACTGTTGATGGACAAAATCCTGCATGACCCTAAGGACTCTAAACTATGGGAACTATGGTATATTCCTTATAATCGGTAATGCAGGATTTTGTCCATCGACAGTAGGAGGCGAAAAAGGGTTTTAGCCTATGGGGGTTTAGTAGGGGTTAGGGTTCCCATAATAGGGTTGGGGGTTTTGTGGGGGTTAGGGTTCCCATAATAGGGTTGGGGGTTTTGTGGGGGTTAGGGTTCCCACAATAGGGTTCACACTGAGGAATCCCTACCCCAAGAATCTTAAGCGCCCCTGTTGGCCTCCCATGAGGCGCGGAGTTTCAGCCTGGCGGCTTTCTGGGGTCAAGGGTTTACCTGGACCCTAAACAGTATTTCGTTTCTACTATTTGCTTAAGAAACCACCAAAGAATAAAAATAATAATCCCTATATTACCCCCATAAGGAATATATATTTTTTTATTTTTTGGGGGTTCTTAAGCAAATAGTAGGTTTTGGGGGGTTCCCACTATGACTTCTTTATTGAAGTCCTTAAAGAGGTAGGTTGTTTGGGATCCAGGTAGGGCTTTGGTTGAGTCTAGGGTTCAGGAGTGCAGGACGGTGGGTTTAGGGGTCTAGGGTTTAGGTTTAAAGTCTGGTGTTTAACACCTTGGCATACGTATTCATTCCCGCAGGGTCCAAGTACTGGGCCCTTTGATAGGGCTTGTTTTGTCAAACGTATCGCCTCCCCGCTCAGAGTCCACCAGAGACATGAAGTGCAAATCCAAGCTACCAGAGAGACCAGCACAAATCAAGTTACCAAAAGAATATGAGTTGCAGCCCCATGCAATGTTTATAATTACCCTGAACTACAGGGTATCGAGCTCTCCGTAAAACCTAGATATATTCCCTAATGTAAAGTGCATCTGTACCCTAAGGCTCCATAGCAGTTCCTTTTTGGGGTTCATATATATAGAATCCTCTAAGGTAACCCCAAAAAGGGACTACTATGACTACTATGGAGCTTCTGGGTAAGGTACAGCGGTCACTTGCAACTGCAACCCGATGTCTGAGACTGAGACGGAGGAATTTGCTTCCACGGAAGACTCCGACTCCGGGTAGGGTGAATAGTAGGGGTTTAGGGTTTAGGAGTTTAGGTTTAGGTTTTTGGGGTTTAGGGTTTGGGTTAGGTGAGGGTGAACGCTAGCGGAGGCTTTTCAATCTTGCGGGTTTGGTTTGGGTGCGCAGGGCACGCCCTAAACACTAAGCCTTAAACCCCAAAACCCCGAAGCCCTAAACCCTTAAACCCTAGAACCTTAAACCTCAAACCCCCTAAGCCGTAAACCCTACAACCCTTAAACCCTAAACCCTTAAACCCAAAAACCCTAGAGCCCTAAACCCTAAACCTCACACTTTTTGGGGTTACCGGCCTCTGGGTTGCACGATATCCTTTGGGCGACGCTCCTAGCGCCTGGGCCGTGTCACGTCACTCTAGCTTGGGGCATCACATGGTCCAGGGCTTTATTAGGGCTTCAAGTACCTACTTTGGCGTCCAAAGTCGGTAAATAGTGCCTGCTTTGGGGTATTTGAAGTCTTAGGGTAGGGCTTTAGGGCTTCAGCGTCAAGAGTTTGGGGATTAGGGTTTTAGGGCTCAGGGGTAGAGGGCTTAGGGCATGGTTCAGGGGTTGGGGATTTATAGGGATTGGGGGGTTTACGGATATGGCCTGCAAGTATCCCGCCTGTTTCGGACTTCTGGTCTTCCTTTCCCCGGCAGCCTAGACCCAAGCCCGAAAGACTAGACCCCATGTAGCTCTGTAGAAAATACCTTGGGCCCTAAAGCACCCCTATGGGGATGTACTTTAAGGCTAATGTGTAAACTAATATGAGTACATGGAGTCTTAGGGAGAGCCCTCTAGTCCCAAAGGACCCTGAAGACTACTATAGGAAACATGGGAGCCTCAGTAAGTGAAGCAGGGTCTGGGGGATAGATAAAGAATCCGAGTAAGTGTATTACTTGGAGGGTCGGGGGACTTAGTAAGTAGGTAGTAAGTAGACTTATAAGTTCCCTAAAAGGGACCTTAATTGGGGTTATGGTACTTATGGTACTTATAAGTCCCTAAAATAACCAGTTACTAAGTCCCCCGACCCTCCAAGTAGTAACTAGGATGCCCAGTAGTACCCTTATTCCCTTTTTGTAGTCCTAGGTTCCTTATAAAGTTACCCAATACCAAAAAGAGAGGCCTTTTTATTCTTAGAATTACTGGGTATCCTAGGTAATTATCCAGGCTGCTGCATTCAACCCTCAACCGCCAACCCCGCTTCATGTAACACGCCCCTGACACTGAAGCGAATGAGTTGCTGCCGGCGGACGCTCAGAAGCAGAAAAGGGGAGAAGCAGTGGTTTAGGGCTTTCGGAATGGTTTGGGTTTCGATTGTTCAGGGTTTGCGGGGTTAGAGTTTGGGGGTTTAGGACAGTTTGGTGGGGGGTTTTACGGTTGATGGCTTGGGGGGTTGCAGAGTCTAGGGGTTGGAAGTCCGTGCAAAGAGATACCCTAAACCTGAACATGAAATGGTCCTGACCATTTTTGAGAACGGCCAGGGCCAGAAAATAGGATCCCTAAATCCCTCAACCCTAGCCTAAACCCCGAACCTTTAATCCCTAAACCCGTAAACCCTGAACCCCTAAACCCCAAAAACCCTAGGAAAACCATACATTCCTTAACCTAGATCCCGAACCCTGAATCCCTACACCCCTGAACCCTAAACCCTGAGACCTTAAACTGCCCTAAGGTAAACCCTAAACCTGGGTTCGGCCTTTCCGGCTCCATCAAGCTGAGATATTACATACTATATCAGATCCCCAAGAGCCCTGAAAGAAAATGGGCCCAACTCAGTACTTCGTTTTTACCCTTTTTGGGGGTACCGGGATAGGGTTTAGGGTTTAGAGTTCAGGGATCTGTGTAGTAGTACCGTAGGATACCGTAGGCAACCTTTCACGTTTGTGTTGTACTATATCGCCTATATAAGGTTAACCTTGAGTTCCGCTAGGTGATTGGTAAAGTAAGATCAATCAGTGAGTGTCTCCCTTGAAAGTCCTTCTACTTGCCCAGGCCCCAACGTTCCATCTTGAACTCTAAAGTCACCCTGAACCGCAAACTCGTAAACCCTCAGCAGCCTTCACCCCGACTCAACAGGACGCAGAACAAATGGCTGCAGTGCAGCAGTTCCTTGTCAAAGTCGTCTGATGTAAGACTCTGACACCAATTTGTGGGGGGATCGGCCTACAGCAAGCCCGGGTTCTTTTCCCAAGCTCGAATCAATCTCTGAGTGTTGGAGTACCATACTTGAATAACTTTCTGGACCTGCTCCTCAAAGGAACCATTGTGAAATAAAAATCTTTACTATTTTGCTCCTCGTTATCATAGGGGAAAAGGACGGACCCTTAATGGGGACCCCTACCCTATAATGGGCTATATATTGGGTATATAATAGCTATATGAAGGGTATATACCTAGGGGTCCTTATTAAGGGTCCCTCCTTTTACCCTTGGAGGTGACTTCAAAGCCCAGATCTCCACCCGAAAGCACCCTGGGCCAGGCAGTTCTGCCTGTTACCATCGAGTTTGCGACAGCGAACTCAGGCTGCTATGGCCTAGGCCCTAAACCCTAAACCCTACACCCTAAACCCTAAACCCTAAACCGTAGGGCCTAGGTCCTGGAGCCCGCAACGTAGGGTCTATCAAGCTTTTGGGGATAAGTGGTGGGTCGGTGCAGCAGGACAAAACTAAGCAAAGCCGTACAGCCAACCTGTCTATGTGGACCGAGAAGTCTACAACAATCCCTAAACCCCGAACCATAGGCGTCAAAGAGTCTTCGCACATCCAAACCAATCTCAGCGAATCCGACCCGGCAGGTGCCGGTGCCAGTGAGGCACCGCTTTGCCTTGATTCGGTTCCCCGACGGGCACCTTGGCGCAGATGCCATTCATAACTTACCCAGAGACTCCAATATCCCTCAATAAAGGAATATAACCTTGAAATATACAAGGATCCCTACTACTGTGGTTAGAGGAATATCTGCATGAAGGGATATTGGAGTCTCTGGGCATGTCAGCATAGATCCCAAACCCACCCAACCCTGAACCCCTCTTTCCAAAACCACAGGGCCCCAACTAAAGTCTAAACCCTAAACCCCTATTTAGACCCTAAACCCTAAACCCCCAAACCCCTAAACCCTAAACCCCTGAACCCTAAACCCCTAAACCCCTAAACCCTAAACCCCTAAACCTCTAAACCCTAAACCCGGAAGCCCCGAATCCCTGTGAGGCGCCTAAACCAAGGAGCCCTAAAGCCTAAATCCTTCGTACCCAGCGACTCCAATATTCCTTAATCAAGGAATATATCTTAAGTTATAGTAGGATCCCTGATATGATGTAAAGGAATATTCCTTAATTTCAATCCTTCAACCCCAAGCGCTAAAACCCTGAAGCTGCTTGACGAAAAGACCCTGATGGAGCGGATCCAAGGTTCAGTGTGTATGACTGTAGGGTTTAGGGTTGAAGAGTTAGGGTTTAGGGTTTCAGATTTAGGGCTTAGGGTTTCAGATTTAGGGCTTAGGGTTTCAGATTTAGGGCTTAGGGTTTCAGATTTAGGGCTTAGGGTTTCAGATTTAGGGCCAGTGTTTAGGGGTTGGGTTTTAGGGTTTAGGGTTTTAGAACTTCAGGCTTCAGGGTTGAAGGACTTCAGGGTTCAGGGATTATGGGCTTCAGGTTAAAGGGTTCAGGGTTCAAGGACTTCTGTGGTTACCCCAAGGGTCCAAAGGACCCAATACTTAGGTATTCGGTTATAGGATAGCAGTTATGTAGGTTAGGATTTCGAAGAGTATATGATTTTTTGGGGTACTTGGACCCTAGTTGGCCAGTGGAGGATGCGTGTCGCTACCGACAAGTTCCCACTATTGTCGTTGCCAGCATGTAGCATATGTTCAAGGTTTTCAGGGTTTATAAAGTGTAGGGTTTACGAGGTTCCGGGTTTAGAATTCAGAAATACTCTGGACCTTAAGCCCTAAGTCCTAAGCCCTCAACCCCAAAGCCTGAACTCCAAGCCTTAAACCCTAAACCCTCAGCCCAAAACAGGAAGGCAAGAGTACACAGACCTTCCGAAATCCGGAATTCATTATAGTAGGTTCCTCATATGATTTAAGGTAGATGGGACATTGGAAGGTTTGAGTTCCCTGAACATCAAACCCTAAAAACCTTAGACCCTTAAGTAAAAGCCAGAAAGTTTGAATATCATTATCGTAACCCCTTTATGGTAAATTATCGGGTATCCTACCCTGAAACCATATTCCAACTTTCTGGAGTTCCCTTTTGTGGTCAGTCACTTGAGGTGGGGTATGATTTGTTGTGCACTGACGGGATCAAGCTAACTGGCGGCGCGTTGAGATTACTCCGTGCCCGGATGCGCTGGGAAGCCAGGGTGTGTCCGGTTCGTGTAGCTGCAAGTACTACGGTTATTGGATATTGGGTTGCTTCGGTCCCAGTTATTCCCTCAGCCACCTGTGGCATTCAACCAACCTAAACTTAGGCGGGGAGAAAAGGGAGCACAACAACAAAAACCCTAGACCCACAAAAGCAGAGAGAAGTGCTAAGCCTAAGCCTTGACTTTGACCTTCAACCCTAAACTCTTAACCCTAATACGTCCCAAACCCTAAACCCTAAGGAACCCAAGCTCTAAAGACCGTAAACCCTGAACTCGAAGCCAAAACCCTTAACCCTCGGCCCAAAAACCCTGAAGGCAAGAGTAGCCTTATAAACCCTAAATTTAACCCCTAAACCCTAAAACCCCAAACCCTAAACCCTTAACCCTGCGCCTCAGAACCCTGAAGCCAATATGGTAGTTCGGATGATCGTGCAGCCATAAAAAGGAGCTCAAAAAAAAACTCTGAAGGCAAGAGTAGCCTTATAAACCCTAAATTTAACCCCTAAACCCTAAAACCCCAAACCCTAAACCCTTAACCCTGCGCCTCAGAACCCTGAAGCCAATATGGTAGTTCGGATGATCGTGCAGCCATAAAAAGGAGCTCAAAAAAAAACTCTGAAGGCAAGAGTAGCCTTATAAACCCTAAATTTAACCCCTAAACCCTAAAACCCCAAACCCTAAACCCTTAACCCTGCGCCTCAGAACCCTGAAGCCAATATGGTAGTTCGGATGATCGTGCAGCCACAAAAAGGAGCTCAAAAAAAAACCCTGAAGGCAAGAGTAGCCTAAATCCGACTGTAGCAAGAAGGAAGCTGAACATTAGAAGGGACTACTACTACTACTACTACTACTACTACTACTACTACTACTACTACTACTACTACTACTACTACTACTACTACTACTGTACTACTCCAAGAGTAGCCTTAGGATGGCATCGTCGGCCTGGCTCTCACGGAGTCCGTGTCGGCCAACTTGGGAGTCTCGGTCGCAGCTTCTGCTACTGTGTTTGTGGGTTTAGGGCATATTTATATATATATATATATATATATAGATAGGTTTCAGGGTTTATGGGGTTTAGGGCTTATAGGTTTCAGGGTTTATGGGGTTTAGTGCTTTTGGTTGTTGAAGTGCGGCTATGTTGACGATGTTGTTTGTTGGCGCGCTGTTGTGGTGATGTTGTGGATTTGGCTGTGTGTGTTGTTTCTTTGGTGTTAGTCTTGTGGCTTGTGCGGTGTTGTTGGCTCGTTTGTTGTACTGGTGTGTGCGTGTCTGTGCTTTGAATGCATTTTGGGTTTAAGTGGTTTAAGACCCTAAACCCTAAACCCTATAAGCAAGGATTTGAAACTTGGGGTTTATGGCTGGGTTTCAGATGTTGGGTTTTGGGCTTGGGACCCTGGGGATGTTGGCGGCAACGGTGATTTCAGGTTCTGGAGCATCCGAGTCATGGTTTGCGGAACACTGACCATTTTGCTTCATCATACTGGAATTCGTGAGTTTATAGGGGACCCCAATATAGTACCCTAAATAGTAGGATCCTTATTTTAGGGACCCCAGAATAGGGTACCCCTAATTTTCGGAAACTCCCATATGTTTCTGCCGAATTAAACCCAGATCCCAACTCTGCAACTTCAAGCCGCGAGCTCTGGAAGTCTAAAGCCCAAATGGGTGGTTGTCAGAATTAGGATCCCTTTTTCGGTCCTTATTTTAATACCTCACCCAATATTTAGGGCACCCAAAAAGGGACCATAATTTTGACAACCGCCCAAATCTCGAACCACACCCCAAAACCCAAATTCGGCATTGCAAGCGCCAAAGGCCTGGCAGGCTACACTAAGATGGGTCCACCTCTGCAGGCGCATGCTGAGGAGGGGTAGTATGTATATATATATATATATATATATATATATATTACTCTAAGGGCTGAATAGAGCATACATGCAGGGTTTTACGGTTTATGGGTCGCCAGGGCTTTGAGGTCGTCTTGCAGTGGGGTGTTCGCTTGGGTTTTTGGGTTCAGGGCTTTCGGGATGAGATGGTATGCATGTTCTGCAGGTTGAGGGTCTGGGAAGACCTCCGGTGTGTTCTCGCCTGGGGGCCTGTCGATTCACTATCTGAAAGAACTTTGGTTTTAGGGTTTAGGGTTGAATTGGGTTTAGGGTTGAGGGTTGAACGCGTTCCTGGTCCGGCCAGCCTGTTCAACTTCAACGAGCTGTGCTTGCCGGTGCTCTCGCCTTCGGCGGCAACTGTTACGTTTCAGTTCTGTGGTTCTTCGGTGAAGTTGGAAGTGCGGCCGAAAAGACCTGCCTCCGCCCGGGCCAGAAGCCAGCGGGAACACGAAGCTGCTGATTGATCTGCCATGTAAGGGTGAGGTCAGCTAGGGTGTCTGGGTGCTGGCGCACCGGAGTGATAGAACAGGCCTGAGCAAAGTCAACTGTCAAAAAAGATGCTGCAGCATCCGATGTTTAGGGTGTAGTTACTTCAAGATTTTAAAGGTGTAGAGCAGACTAGAGAGGCCCTTAAGGAGCATTTAGCCTGCTTGCTGATTCGCGTCGGAGACTCAGCACAAGTATGGTCATACAAAAGGCCGCTCATAGAATCCTTAAAACAAAACTATCCTCATTCCTAAGGCCTTATGTACACCACCAAAACTGTAAAAAGATCCTTTACGGCAAGGACAGCTTTAGGGAGAGAAGCGCCTAGCAAATGATGTCACGCGCACCCAAGGCCCAAACAGATCAACCCTAGTACAGCTGTACATATATTTAGAACATCCTACACTATGAAACCAAAACCCATATACCTTCCACTTCGATTGAAGCCCTAAGAATTAGAAGCTCTGGTTCAAAAGCATGATACAGCTCTGTTAATTCAATGCTTTATCGATAGAAAATGCAGGATGAGCGTAAAGGATCGCCTGTGCTGCTTGAGGGAATCTGACGACCCTCCAGGTTCTAAGATGTGTCTGGTCCCGGGCTTTCTTGGACCCCAAATAGCCGACTGTTTTGAGGACTTCTATTAGGAGATCATAACGGGGGACCTCAAAACCCCAAAGCCTCAAAGCCCTAGGCCCGATGCTTAGAAAAAATGAGCAAAACTCTGAGCCCTAAACCCTAAACCAGGTCTGCCCTTAAAGGAGCCCTTTGAATCAAAACAAAAAGAACCTAAACCATAACAGGTGGCCAAAGCAGGGCCGAGTCCAGACGCTCGTCTACCCTGCTTCTGAGAGGGTTCTCATGTTGAGGGGGTCCTTGCTTGGAGGGTCATGGGTTATAAGTACCTTATTTGGGGTTATAAGTACAGTTACCCCCAATTATAACCCTAGTTACTAAGTCTCATGATCCTTTAAGTGGAGGGTTCCGATACGGGTGCTATGAGGGTTCAGCGTCTCAGAGTTTCTGGCTTGAGGTTGGGGCTTTTGCGGCTGCGGGGTTTCGTGCTTCGGGTTACTTTGTTGCAAAGCGCGCGAGTGAGTTGGGTTTAGGTCTAGAAAATTTGTAATCATGGCTAGGGTTTCATCCGAGAGCAGTTGCTGGGTTAACCGTGAAATTGTGAATGTACAACCATTTGTGACATTGTGAATATTGGTACAAGATGGTGCAAGTATCGTCTTTGCAATTGTCATGCTGGCCTGAACTGCACTCAACAATAGCATCGTTTATGATTACTGCTGCCACCCTTGAGGCTGTTCCTACGATGCCGATGTCAATGCTCTTGGGGTGTAGTGGCTTCAGTCTTTTCTCTCCATTTCGCCCCTTGTGCCAGCACTGCGCCGACCCAAACCTATAGTCTCCTTAGGAATTATTTCCATTTTTGTTCATGTAACACACAAGAGAATATTAAGAATGATTATTTCTTATTATGGTTCTAAGGGGGGTTTAGTTCAGTGCAAGGGACAAGAAACCTAATATAGGGGCCGTAATAACTAGAGTAGGGTTGGGGGGGCCCATTACAATAAAAACATAAGAAGGAGCCCCTAAAATAGTATTGCTAATTATTTAGGCCCCTACACTACAACCCGGAACAGTTGTGCAGCTGACAGTTGCATTGTGCATGATGGCACTGGGTAGTATAGGGGCCTGAAGAAACAGAATAGGCAACGTGCTGGGTCTATTCAGTTGTAGAAACTAGAATAATTGAATGACCATATACAGGGGCTATAGACGAGGATAGTAACTTTTGCAAATTATTCGGATCCCTGAATCACTGCAGCTGCTTGTGTGCTCGGCATGTCTAGCCTTGACTCGTCATACGATGTAGGGGAAAAGCTCCCAGTCCTCAGAGCTTGGTGTCTTGCAAATCAGAAAACCTGCTGTAGAAACCTTCTAGAAACCCTCATAGAGACCCACAAAAAGCGCCTAAAGCGCTCTACACTCTAAACCAAACCCTACTCCTAAGCCCTCCTAAGCAGACAAGGAAGGCGGCTTCGTGGTGGAAGCCATGAGTGTTCAGGGCCAGGCTCGCCGCGGGCCGTGATATCTCCAACCAGGGCTCCTCCTGTCTATAGGGACTTGCTAGGATGCCCATTAGTACCCTTACTCCCGTTTTGTAGTCCTAGGTTCCTTATAAAGTTACCCAATACCAAAAAGAGAGGCCTGTTTATTCTTAGGTTACTGGGTATCCTATGGTCCCGATCAATAGCTACTGTGAGTTGTAGTACGGTTGATGATATAAATCCTGCATTATCCATAATAAGGACATACCATAAATCCCATATTTTAGGGTCCTTATGGTAATGCAGGATTTATATCATCAACAGTATTTACGAGGAGTTGTAGTAGTATTCCTTTAGAGTACCAATTCGATTATGCCGGAAATTCGTGTTTCAGGACATATATGCCCAAAGGCCCCTAGATGATGGTCTTGAAAAGGTAGACGAGGCTTAGCCTAGCGGTTCCCACTTCCGAACACTAACATCGAACCCAAACGGCCCCTTCAAACGGCCAAGGCAAAGAAGCTAGAGGGAAAGGGGAGGGCGCCCGGAAAGGGAAGGGGAAGACAAAGCTCACAGTTCACAGATTGAGCCCTCACACTACCACACCCTGTCCTGTTCGTGCTTTGAGCAGCGCTTGCCGCTTGTTTGTTCGTCTGCAAGTTCTCCGAGAGGTTTATTCAGAGCTCACTTTTCGTATGACGTGTCATCCCCAATCGCAGGGACCATACAAGCTTAGGGTCTACTGGTTTCGCACTTAGGATTTGTTGTTCTGTCTCCAGGCGTTTCTTAGGCATTGGACAGACATCGAAAGAAACGAATGACTCCCCAGCCCAGTCGTAGCTTCACAGAACTTCACGGACGTCCCTCTCGGCAAAAAGCAAAGCCGAGATCCTCTTGGGTGAGATGAGCTACCCGAAGAAGAAGGGCAGAAATTCAATGCTTGAAGCCTGAATGTATAAACTCAACCAAGCAATCCCGAATCCTGTCGTAACTCTATACCGCTCTGAACTCTAAATGGGAGTTTCCAAAAATAGGGGACCCTGGTATAGTACCCTAAATAGTAGGATCCTTACTATAAGGACCCCAAAATATGGTACCCCTAATTTTCGGAAACTCCCAAATCCTGCGTCCCCTCTCTCCAGGCGATGCCGGCGGCCAGCGCTCTAAAGGGCGACTTGCCTTGCACAGAATGGCTATTGCAGAAGGCTGAATAACTACATAAACAGTAAGGCGAAATTATATAGTATTTTGTGACGGTGTCCGGTTATAGTTCTCTTATAATATACCCTAATTAAGCAGATTATTCCAATACTTTATAAGCCTCTATAACTATTCAACCCTCAGACCCTTAGAACCCTACATCCCCAAGCGCCTCCAAACCTCCGAAACCTGAGAGGTCCCATTGCGGTTTCCGTAAAGGGTCCGCGGTCCCATGGAGCAAACTACTTGGAAGGGCAGGGGACTCAGTAAGTAGGTTATAAGTAGAGTTATAAGTAACCTAAATGGAGTTACCCCAATTATAACCCTACTTATAACCTACTTACTAAGTCCCCTGACCCTCCAAGTATGATACTGTAGGTTGGCACTACCCCAAGATCCGATGGGGGAAACTATGATATGTTGGCACTACCCTAAGACTCCTAATAGCTCAAAGTAGTTACTATTTATTGACTTTAGACCCCGAAGTAGGTACGATTTGTATACTCCAAAGCCCACTAGGATCCCTTTGAGAGCCCTATAACCCTAAACCCCTTGTAGAACCCATTAGGACCCTAAAGAGCCCCAAAAGCCAAACTCCTTTTTTGGGAAGGTGCCGCCAAGGCGGCCGGGTTGACGTCGATGAAAGGCCGGGCTGCGCGCTGTGTGTTGTAATTTAACTGCCCCCATACAGTAAGAGTCTATAATAGGGCTACTATGAAGATCCTAATATATCTATGTTATCCTTAGTCAACTATTACTGAGTGGGGCCGTACCCAAGTTGTAATCTCATCGTTGTGGTACCGAAGCCCGAAGTATCAGAATAGGGCCTCAATAGAGCTTGGAATTTTTGTATGAGCAGAAGCTTGAGGAATCATAGGAAGGTTCATGGTTAAGCGTTATATAGTTTTGAAGCCTTAGTATTCAATACAAAGTTCTGGGGTGTGACACTCGAGATTCGAAACTTCTCCGCAAGATTGCTTTGATTTGGAACCCTCGGTCTTTGAACTTTCGCTTTGTCCCTGTGCATTGCGACCGCTTCTTCCGTGGAGGTGGTTTAGGGTTTCTTGCACGGTTTTTGCGAGGTGCATTGATTTCTTATGGTCTTCGTGAGTTCGCACTGAGTGCCGCCGGTGCATGGTCGGAAGCCTGTTCATCTTGTCTCTGAATCCCGCCAGCACGGGGGGGAGATTTCTCAACTTTCAAAGGTACTGTTCATGGCTCATGGTCTAGGTCTTTTTCTAGAACGCGTTCCAAACCATACAGAGCCCTGAACCCTGACAGAGGCCACACCCTAAGGGTCCGAGTACCTAATAATCATATACTCCCCAAAATGCTAAGCTACGTTACTACGATCCTAAAACCGAGTACCTAATTATTGTGTCCTTTGGACCCTTGTGGTAACCACAGAAGTCCTTGAACCCTGAACCCTTTAACCTGAAGCCCTTAATCCCTGAACCCTGCAGTCCTTCAACCCTGAAGCCTGAAGTTCTAGAACCCTAGACCCTAAAACCCAACCCCTAAACACTGGCCCTAAACTAAATCTTAAACCCTAAAGTCTTAAAACCCTTAACCCTGTGGTTTAAAATCTTTAGCTCTTGGCCTGGGGGCCTGCGAAGAGGCCCTAGACTGGAGGTCCAGAAACTCCGCTTCTTGCGCCCCCTTTTGGGATACCTTAAATACTAGTAGGTTATTAGGGATCCGAAAAGGGATCACTTATAACTCCTTGAACCCTGAGAGGCCCCGAAATGCCCTGAACTCTACTGCTTTACGTGACCTGTTCAGTGTGTTACTTCTTTGGGCTATCGCTGTTTCTACAAGGGATCTCCAAGAAAAAGCATGTATCTTACCCCTGTAAGCAGACAAGTGTCAACATCGCGTTTCCCTCGATCTGCATGTCCTGGACCGGAAGTTGTGGTATAGTGGGTTTGGGAGTTCGGGGTCTGTGACAAGGAAAAAAGTTTGACGGAAAATTTAAAGGAACCCCTAAACCCTATAACCCTAAAACCTTTAAACCCTAAGCCTTCATTTTGAGGCCTTTGCTTGGGCATCGGCCGACCCGGGGGAGGCTCTGCAGATGCTGCGCAATGGGCTCTGCTCCTGAGCACGCAGCGAGGTTCTAGGGCTCCCTAACTACTATTTGCTTAATTTTTTTGGGTGTTCTTAAGCAAATAGTAATTTAAAGAGTTTTGTTCGGGGATTCCTCTAGGGGTTCAGTGAGGGCCCTGTAAATGGTTTCGGGCTTCCGATTCGGGGAGTACTTGAGGGTTTCAGGTTCAGGGTTTAGTATTTGGAGTTACGGATTCAGGGGTTACAGTAGGGTTTGACCAAACCCAGAGACTCCAATATCCCTTAAGGAATATTCCTTAAACTATAGTAAGATCCCTAATATGATTTAAGGAATATTCCTTAATTAAGGGATATTGGAGTCTCTGGGAACTTTGACGCAGGCCTTCGCAAGAGCCGAGACTCCAAGGGGAGGGCAAATACTGGGAACATTGGGCCTTGGCATTTAGCGGTTCAGGGTTCTGGGTTTACGGTTGAGCGGCTAGTAGTGATGTTTTCATTTAGTCCCTCTGTAGCCAGAGTGTAATGTGCCCCAACAGTTGTTCCGAAAGTTATTTCATTAATAGAGGCCCCTTTATTTCTCCGCAAACAACAATCTAAGACAATGGCACTCTCTCCAATCATGATGCTGAGGTTTCCGATGGCCGGCGTGTCCAAGACAGGCAGCTGGCAAAGTACTGCGAAGTGGATGGGGGTTGGGGTGGGCCCCAGATTTCGGCATGAGCTGCCACGGCATGGCAAGCCCCCGCTAAGCACCGACCCTTCAATCCTCAGACAGTACCGTTGTTCTTGAAGGTGTACTTCTGCACCGAAGCCGTAGCTCTGAATGCCCTAGGATGCTTGCACCCAAGCTCCAAACCTCATGTGAATGACCTTACACCGGCCCCAACACTCGCAAGTAGAGCATATCTGCAAACCCGGAGGGGCGCGAAGCTTTTCAGACCCTGTGGGGCAGTACGAAGCTAAGCACCAGAGATCAGAGATCTTGCTACACCAAGCTCCCTTAACAGGAAATAAGAGAACAGACAAGGTTTCTTGCATTGCGGGATTGAGGGCTTGGGATGCCTTTCTCGACCTTGCACGGGCTGATCCGGGCCTACAGGCAAGTCTGCAGAAGGACACAGGACGACAGGGAATTGCTTCGAGGGCATCAGCTTAGACAGTTCTGCTCGAACTAGAACCCTCAAACCCTGAACCCGAAACCCCTAAACCCCAAGCCCAAACCCTCAAGCCATACACCCTAAATCCCTAAAGCCTGCAACGGCATAAGCCCTGAACCCAAGCCCCCTAAACCCTAACCTCTAGTAGGTAAGGCGTTTGGGAGATTGCATGTTTTCCCTTATTGGGCCGAAGAGGATCTTGTTTAGAACTATGGTTCAACTGCAGGGCTAACCCTTCTATAATAGCGATAGGCACTCAAAACTAGTGGTTGTCTGAGTCGTGTACTTGATAAGCCGTGTGTTGGTTTCTTTTGGTGTAAGACTACGTTTTTTGCGTACAGTGAAAGTAATCCCTGAGCCCAGACTCCGAAGAGAGGCATGAAGAATTGCGCTGGCATCCCTGTATTACTACAACAGTATACCGCAAAGGCTACCGCTTGAGCCCTAAACCCTCGACAACCCTAAATCCACATCACTGAACCGCAGCACCCTACAACCTCTGTAAATTACCCCGAATGCTAAAGCTTACATGCACTGCAAGTAAATGCAGAAATCTGAATCATTGCCAGTACTCTTCTTTTGGGTCTCCTTATAGTGGCTGTAGTATAGTACCTATACGTAGTCTCCATTGTAGTTATTTTTTGTTTAACCAGTTTTATGGTTAGGATACTCTACGATAAATTTGGTTAACGGAAAAAGGAACTACAATGGAGACGATAGGTAGGCCCCGCATCAAGGCCCCTCTGAAGGAGCAGCTGCTCTTGGTTATTTAAGATCTCGAGGCACCTTAAACCCTAGCCCTAACCCCAACCCGACTCCCTAAACCCCTAAATGAAGGAAAGGGGCGCATTGCATTAAAAAAGAACCCCTAAACCCTAAACCCCTAAACCCCTAAACCTAAACCCGAATTGCGAGGTGGCATCGTCCTCCGCTGTAAAGGTCCTTCTGCTGAGGGCCTTGGGCCAGATGAAGGTCTGAAGGAGGTGCTCCGGTTTCGCTGTCTTAAAGGCCGTTTAGGGTTTAGTTTAGGGTTTAGGGTTGAGAGTTGTTTTGGGTTAAACAACCCCTAGATACTCTGTATTATAACCGAACTACGGCTCCATTAAATTGCACTTGGGGGGTCCCTGGATTCGCTGCATCAGGTCTTTGATGGTTTTTGGTGTATTGGGGTTTAGGGTTTATTCGGTTTGGGGTTCAGGGATTAAAATTTAAGGTTCAGGGTTTTGTGTGGGTTTAGGATTTAGTCTTTTTCAGAGATGGCGTTTCAGGGTCCTCGGGTCATGGCTGAGGGTGCTATACTTTGAGATCCGGGAGGTAGTCCGTACGTGTTTTTTGGCCGTGTGTTTTGACATGTCCCTAAAGTTAAACAGGTGTCCTCGCACCATGATCCACATGTTTTGGGATGTGATGTAACCCAGCTACTATGTGCAGCAACTCGCTTCATAACTGCACGCCACAAGGAGCTCCAGATTTCTTGAGGCTATCAATATTCCGCGGCATTGTGTACGAAAGCTTCTGCAACATAAATCACTATAATGCCCAAACCCAGAAGCCTCAACCCAGCCAAACCATACCTTTGGACCCCTCAACTGCCGTCTGTTGGAACGCTTGAATAGCGAGGAATGGGAATATCAGACCGAGACCACCCTGAAGGGTACTCCAAGGAACCTCGTAGCCCGAGCGAATTGAGGTTTGCGATTCGACTGCAAGTTGTGCTTACCCTGGCCGAAAACAACACGGAGCCGCATTCAGGTTGCACACTTCACTATGCTACTTCACTGCAATGCAAGGGTTCAAGGTTTCAATTTGTGGCCCAAACCTCTAGCCCGAACCGCGAACCCCAACTTCGTGTGCCCTAAACCCCGTAGAGCCTAAACCACGACACCCTCAAGCCCCACCTTAACCCTAAACCCCTAAACCCTAAAGCCCCAAGACCCCTGCCAGGTTCAATTCTTCGCCCCTGGTTCTGCAGGTGCCACCGGAGCCATGCAGGCGGGGCCTAGCTTGGTGAATGTGGCGACTGCGACAAGGGTCCATGGGTTAGGGATTTAGGATCTGGGGGTTGCGCGCATAAGACGTTTGGTTGCTTTCGAGTTTTGCTTGTGTGATTCATGGTTTCGTTTGGGACCCGACTCTCTCTCTCGTTTTCTCTCTGTCTCTCTCTCTATATAATTACACATGCACACACACCACGCACATACATACATTCATTCAGACATACGACACACAGTCAGACATACATATGTATGTACATACATATATGTACAAATACACACCTCGACAGATATGTTTTGCGCACGACTTACAGGGAAGGGAGGTGTTCAAGTAATGGTTTGTTTTAGTTAGGGTTGCGTGTGCGTCAGCCATATCACTCCCATCATGGATTGTGGCCGAAAGCACCAGCCCCAATTGGAAGTCGTGGTATATACGGACCCTCTGGTTGTTGTGGAATCTGACTGTTGCCTAGGGAGGGCAATTTTTCACCTGACGGATACTTTCACTTCAAGATCAGCGCCTGTGCATCAGCCCTAGCTAGCGCCTGTCAGCCCAGAGAGACAGAGAGAGAGAGAGAGAGAGACAGAGAGACAGGGAAGAGAGAAAGACCATTCCTCGTCAATCCGTAGCAATAGAGAATCAAGCATATGATTCCGGAACATACCGTTCTCAATCCGTAGTTTGCCCATGACTCGATTTTATCAGGCCGGTGTGGCGGCTTAGGATATGAGGCCGGGTTTGGAGGGTACGTACTTTCTGGATTCAAAGTATGTGCATCAAGTCTGTGGCACAAAATTGAACTTTGTCGCTTTCTTGTGAAAGATGCCAGGAAATCCATCCCCACAAAGCGCTGCAATCCCCCGACGACATCTGGCACATGAAGTAGGGTTTATATTACCGTTTTGGTGAGTGCAGTTAGGGCTCCTTTTGGGATTAGGTGAGTGTATATATTGGGTTTTATTAGGAGGATACCAATAATAAAAGCCATACCCCACATACTGCCAGAGACACGGAAGCAACCACTGAAAGCTTTCTTCGGCTCTGTCGAGGCCACCAGGTCGGAGAGACTTACCTTTGGTTAATATAAGGGTACTATAAAGGATCTATAAGGGTTCCTATAAAGGATCTATAAGGGTTCCTATAAGGGATCTATAGGGGCACTGCAAGGGGTCTATAAGGGTACCCGTTGTGACAACTCCGGTCTTTTGTTTAGGCACTCGTTGGTGCCGCCCCTGGTGCGGGGCTGGCGCTTTGCTGCGCGGAGGAGGCGCAGACCGCCGTGCGGGGCCTAGATGTCAAGCATGTGCTATCAAGGCCCAAAGTAGAACTCACAAGACCATGTGCACAGAGTCCCTAAACCCTAACCTAAACCCCACAGAGTCGCTTGGTTTGTAGAGGTTCGTTAGCCTTTGATCGAGCCGAAGGTTAGGAAAGTGCCATATGGCATACGGCTTTTTCTCGGGTATCGGAGCTTAAGTTGAGTGCCCAGAAGTGGCAACTAAGACCACGATGGTTTCCGTAGCAAAACTGAGTAAAGGGGACCAAGGATATTCCTGAAGTCTAAAAAAAATGACTTATGGTATAGCTGTTATGTACCCCCAAACCTTAGTCTGATTATGTAGGGCCACTGGCTGAGGGACGAAGTTTGTTTATGGCCTGATTGGTGCATGGGCAGTCGATCACCTAAAATAGCCACTATGAAGGAGCCTTCGGGCATTATTAAGGGTACCTTGTGCGTCCTGGTCAGGGTTGCGGCTGCAGGTACAGTATTCAGCAGTTTCGGGGGCATGGTGGGCCAGGCCTCTCTCACTTACTCGTGTTTGGGATTGGATTACAGACTTTACTTTCAACAGTTGTGTTTTAGGGTTCGGTCTGCGACTCAGGAAGAGCAAGAAGAAGTGTAGATTTTCTGGACAAGAAGTACGAAGCTGAGAAGCAGAAGAGGGCAGAGGAGCAAATGGTGTTTCAGGAAAACCAAACAGGCAAAGACCCCAAAAGCAAGATAAGGCCGCGGCCATCGGTTTGGGGTTAAGCGTGTCAGCTTTCAACTACCGGATGGTCGAAGGACTTCGGTGAGGATCCCGATTTCTTTAACGGCACAGGCTTTGCGAAAGCTGGCGTCAAAGGCCATCCCCAGAACACCGCCTCCTCCGTGATGTTGGTGTTCAATGGCGACTACAAGATCCACGAAAGACTCCGGCACCCCGACGCCGAGCTCAACAGAATTGGAAGTTTAGGGCCAATCCCTCATACGTAGACATTCCACGCTTTATCCTTAACCCGCAAGCAACTACCTTAAACCCTTCACCTTAAGCACCATCCTTAATAAGGAACCCGAAAAGGTGTTGTTTGGGGTTGCCTTAAACCCTGAACCCTAGACTTGGAACACCTTCAACCCTTCACATTAATCACAGGTGTTATTTGGGCTTGCCCTAAAAGACTTGGAGAACCTTAATCGCCATCCTTCGCGGTTGAGGCGCCATCGGCACTGCCCCTCGTCGGGCCAGCGCTGATCGGCAACCCGGGAACTGGCACCACCATCCATCGCCAGGCCCATGCAACACCTTAGAGTCAAGAGCGCAGCAAAGAAATTGTTGGGTTTAGCTGTTTAGCTGCTGGCTCAGTTACGGGGTATATCGAGGATTCAAGGCTTAATAACAGGCGCATATGCAATCTTAGCTCATGAACATCGTCATCATTACCATCACCATCATCATAATCATCATGATCATCATCGTCAGCATCATCGTCATCGTCATCATCATTAGATGTCATCGTCATCATCATCGTCATGATCACCAACAACAGCATAGTTACAGACTGGAAGTTCAATCAGCGAGACATACACATGTCGGAGGCGAACTTGTACCAAGATTTGGGATGTAAGGTTTAACAGACTGCAGCCGTTCGAAGGACTTACCTTGAACGCCAAGCCCTAAACCCTATACCCTTCGCCCTGCCATCGGGCACGAGAGCACGTACCACGCCGATGGTTGCATTGAGTTTGCTAAGCTTCTGCTCCTGGACTACAGCTGATGATGCTAATGATGGTGGCTACATGACAAGGTGCATCTCTTTTCGGACACGGAGAACAGATGCGTAGAGAACAGATGCAGGCTGGTTTTGACTTGGGTTTTCAGCTGTTTGGTGTGATCATGCTGTCGTGTTCAGAGTGTGCCTCGCCCCTGCAGGCTGTTGCGGCAGTGGCGTGAGTTGAGGAAGGTACTGTTGAAACTACACCGCTGGTGACGCTCCAACCCGTGGCGCATAAGGCCACTTGACACTCCTGTTGCAGAGACCCTCTTTCAGCAATAATTAAAGCAACATCTGGAAACGGTCGCATCTATTTGTAGTTGCCACCTACCAAAGACTACAGTAGTTGGATATACACAGAAAAGCCTAACTGGAGGGCACATGGGCTTGCATCCCTGCACCCTGAATGAGTATCGGACGTCTATATATATATATATATATACGTTTATCTTTTGTACACACTTGTCCTACAAATCTTGCATCACATGGTGCACCAGGCACCAGTGTATCACAGAACTTCAACGGAATATTGGTGTTGAGTTCTTCTGATTGCTACGTCACTGCTACGTGTGGTATCAACCAGCGTTTCTATGCTTCTGTCTCATGCGGTCGCTTGAGACACCAGGGTTCAGGGTTCGGTGTCGAAGGCCCCAAAACTCTGAATCCCTCAACTCAAACTGTGCCCAAAGCAAGCCCTCAAATGGTCAACACCGCCTTAGCCCAATCGGAGCCTAATTCCTCGACCCTCAACCTAAAGCAACGGTCGGGCAGACTCGAGGACACTGCCAAGTCTTTGCAACAGATCGTTGAATCCAGGCAGAGCCTGCTCAAATCGTTTAACGAGGAGCCCTCGTCAACAGATTTTAGACGTAAAGGGCTTCAGGGTACAGAGACCAGGGCTGGTTCCAGCTTCGGGATTAGGAGTGTGAGAGTCAGGTAGCCAAGTACAGCTGCTTGTCAGTACAACGAGAGATGCACACAGGTCTGGACATGCATGGGAGTCTTGTATGCATCTACATGTGCATGCATGTTGACGGTGTCAAACCGTGAGAGATGGCATGTTTCCACACGGCAGCATGCATGCTAAACTCAAACGACACATGCAGGTCATTCGTGAGGTTGTAGAAAGTTGGTTTTGCTCTCGCCCCAAGTAATGCGAGACGTCATGTCTTGCTCTCCGCTCCCCCTTTTGGAGATGCAGGGTTTCCGGTAAGATCCATGGGTCCCAGTTGAAACCGAAACCCATGTCGCTCTGTCGTCTACGCGGCCCATCAACCTGCTAACTTGTCCGATGCTCCAGAGCGCACGAATACCCTGTAAATGCGTAAGCCGTGCAAGACTTCTGTTGCCATATAGGGCCAGTACCTGACATGCTTGTCTGCATTTTGGTGCTTTATGAGTTTTTGCCAACAGCGGGACTGTTCTTCACGGTTTATTGTTTATGGTTCGGGTACCTTCTACCCTTAACCGTAAACCGAGCCTGCCTAAAAATTTGAGGATATCGGCTCCAGGAGCTCAAATTGCTTCAGGCATTGACGGGGGCTCCAATATTCGAAAGGGTCCAAGTTTGTTCTGGAGTTCTCCTGCCCTTGATACGGGTTAGGATTTAGGGTTTAGGGTTTGACAGCCTGACATTGCTTAAATTCCTGCCTAAATTTTTAGGAAATAAACACCCCTGGGTGCCCGACAGTCAGGAGCACAACATTCGCAGCCGTAATTGGCCAAAGTGAAACCCTCCAAACCCGAAGAGACGAAGCCGACAAACGCCAGACCCGAGTCCTCGGTTGCCTGAATAGTTCGACATCGTTTGCCTCACTTGGAGGGTCGGGGGACTTAGTAAGTAGGTAGTAAGTAGACTTATAAGTACCCTAAAAGGGACCCTAATTGGGGTTATCGTATTTGTAAGTCCCTAAAATAACCAGTTACTAAGTCCCCCGACCCTCCAAGCAGGCTTGCCTACCAAACCTGAGTCAACTGATTGAAGCCCCTGTATCCTCTGTATTCAACCCCATAAACAGTCGCGCCAA
The DNA here is from genome assembly GCA_905221615.1 of Symbiodinium sp. CCMP2592. Taxonomy (NCBI): domain Eukaryota; class Dinophyceae; order Suessiales; family Symbiodiniaceae; genus Symbiodinium; species Symbiodinium sp. CCMP2592. The sequence continues at coordinate 385,730 of CAJNDT010006061.1, forward strand.
AGAAACCCCAGACGGATTTATAAACTCTTTTATGTATTGACCCCCATGAATGACCTGACCCAGAACCAACCAACCCCTAAACCCTCAACCCTAGAACCCCAACCGTCCTGTCGCTATGTCAAAACCCCCGTATCCAACCCTCTACGATCTTCCTGGACCCTCTATTAAACCCCCATAATCAGACCTTTCCCTAAACCCTCTACAATCTTCCTAAACCCTCTACTAAAACCCCAAATGCACTTTAATCGGACCTCTCCCTAAAACCGCAACCCCTTAACCCCTGAGCCCCTCAACCCTAAACCCCACACCCCAAACATGTCGGTCCCTCTAAACCCTAAACCCCAAACCCCTAAACCCATCTGAAGCCTAAAACTTGTCGGACTCTCTAAAACCCAAAACCCCAAACCCCCAAACCCATGTGAACCCTAAACTTGTCGGACTCTCTAAACAGCAAACCCCTAAACCCTTGTTGGACCCTCTAAACCCTAAACCCCAAACCCTTAAACCCATCTGAACCCATGTGAACCCTAAGCTTGTTGGACCCTCTTGGTACGAACTCTTGGCTGCAGCTCCGGAGTTTCGCCTGCCGTAGAACCGGCTGCCGGTACAGCTTTCTGTTTCTTGAAATGACTTTCATAGAGGGTTTTTTCTTAAACCCTCTGATAACTTGAAATTACTTTCATAGAGGGTCGTTTTTATAAAAACCCTCTGATATCTTGAAATTACTTTCCGTGGCTTTAGTAGGGTATAGGGATGAGAGTTTAGGGTTTACAGTACAGGGATAGGGGGGTTTAGGATATATACGGAGTAGAGTTTAGGGTTTCGGGTATGGAGTTCACGGTTTTAGGGATGTATCGGGTTGTAGGTAACTGATTATTCAAGCGGTTTGGTTGAATCCAGAAAGGAGTTCTGTGGTCTCGAAGGTAGCTGCGCTGAAGCTTTTAGGAAGTACAGGGTTAAGCGGTTTGGGGTGATAAGTTGATTTTTTGGGGTACATAAGTGTTATAATGTTTAGGGCCTAAGTATGGCTTGTAGAGTTCATATATAGTTTGTGTGGTTCGCTATTGTTGCATTTGGGTAGTTTTCCAAATTAGGGTCCTGTAGGGTGCTTTGTAAACGGGAGCCGTACTATACTGGGGACCTAAAAAGGGACGCGCATTTAGAGAACTACCCATTTGGTCGTCTTTTCATTCGTCGCCGTCGCCGTTGTTGCTACCCTAAGTCAGCCGACAGGATTTTGGGGAACATATGTGCGAATCTAACGAGACACCCAGACCTTCCAAAATCCCTTGATTAAGGAATTTTATCTCAAGTTATACTAGCATGACTTAAGGTAGATTCCTTAGTTAAGGGATACTGGAAGGTCTGGACAGTGACTGTCCAAACGTGTGTGTGTGTGTGACAGAGCGCATAGAGTGGTAAGCCGGGGTCAATAGCAGCACAACCCTAGACCCTAAACACACCCCATCTGACTGCAGCATGCCCGCTGCTCGCCTTATCCACGCCCGAAATCCTCAACCCAGAATCTGGTGCACTCGAAGGGCAGATGGCTCTTTCGGGAACTTCGATTTAGGAAGTGGCGTGGGCGGTTGCTTTGCCATAGGTATTTACGGTTGATGCCGCAAGCGGACTTAGTAGTGTGTAGGTTGGACTTGCCAGTCGGATTGCTTTGTATCTAGGCTGCTCGCAAAGAGTCATGACGCTCCCGGATCCTCAAGGTGGTGGAGTTTATTCGGTATCAACATCACAGCAGCTGCTTCTCTGCATTGCTTACTTAGCTCGGACTGAGACACGGAAGCCTGCGATAGCACTTTCGGCATCCGGTGAGACGTGCGTTGGCGATTTACCTGAGTCGCAGAGATCCATTTCGTGCTCAGCTTAAAGACTTTCATTTTATAGACGCCTGCCATCCTGCCAGGCTCAATGAAAAAGACGCGCTGTGTGCATTTATGGCTTCAGGTTCCATGTATCTCTTAACTTACTGTTACCATTGTCTCCGTAGTAGTTCGTCCACTTTGCTAGCCAATTGACCAGCTAGGATCGTCTAAATAACAGGGTACAAGCAAGCACAAGAGGAACTGTGATGGAGACGATAGGTTCACTCTGCCCTACCTATGGTTGCCAGCATGAAACTTTCAGGTCGTTTTTGTTTCGGGAAAGCGGCGACATTCCCCCTGTGGTCTGTGTCCATCCTCAAACCCTAATCCCCGAACGAGATTCGGATGAGTGAGGGCTGGTCCCTCTGTGCATCCGCAGCCTATGGCTCAACGGGGCTGGGTGTTGACCCAACGAGCCCGGGTTCAGGGCCTTGTGAGAACCGGCAATATGTGTCGTGCCTGTCGACACAGTCGAGGGCGCGTTTTCTATGCTTAACCAATGTATGATGTTTTTGTCAATCTATGAGCCTACTCTGCTTTATCTAGCCTTTTGCCTATTTTGCGGACCTTGGTAACTCTCACTAGCCTGTGGGCCACTCCCTGAACACGTGATCCCCGAAACCTTGCGTGAGTGTCAACGCGTGCCGATGCTCGACGTGTTCGTCGCGCCGTGGGCGGCGTCCCCACTTCCAAGGCGGCCCACCCTCACGGGAGGCGGGCAAAACCCTTAAAGATAACCCTAAGCCATCCTACAGTAGAAGCCAGAAAGTTGGAATATCATTATCGTAACCCCTTTAAGGTAAATTATAGGGGAATCTACCATTAATCCATATTCAAACTTTCTGGAGTTCCCTTTAAACCCGAAGCCCAATTGAGGGGTCTGTTGCCAGGTTTTGGCTCGAAGGGGTAGTGTTTAGGGCAGTTTAGGGGTCCTTGTCCCCAGGCAAAGCGCTCCATCTTCTAAAACCCTTCAGCCGGAACAATTGTGACTGGTAGTGCTATTCCTTAGGGCTCCTAAGTATGATCATACTCCCATACACCCTGACGATCTGTGCTACCTATTCAGACGCTTGTGTGATACCTCTGTGTGGTTAGTTACACATTTAGAAATTGACGGGACACAGACATACGTACATTAAAGTATATTTGTACACGTACAAATACACATAGATACATACATACATACATAGATACATATATATATATATGTATGCACACACAATTTTCCTAAATACATTTAACTCTCGACCCTACAACTTGTTCCTCTTGTTGTCAATCGAGCCTTATATGTATACGATGATGCAGCCAGGTTGTTGGACTGACATGCGCCGGACTTCCTGGAGAGGCCAGGGCACCTGAATTGGTTTGTGGTGGAACGTCGGAGAGGTGTGTATGTACACATATATAGTGTGTGTGTGTGTGTGTATGACTGGTTCCATGAGTGTATGTACGTGTATGTATTCTGTTCGTTTTTGTATGCATGCGTGCATGCATGCATGCATGCATGCCAGCCATCCGAAATACCAGTTGGCTTGGACTTGGTTTGCCTGCCGATGACATTCTTCAGGCTGTTCTTGAATTCTTCCTTAAACCCTTTGCGAAAGAGTTGTTTTGGGTCCGCGGGTTACTCCTGTTAACTCCATCGATCCTATGTGCCCTGAGCCATTGCAGGCAGGGATCATTACCAACCTGCTTCGCCGTTGTGTTCGGTGATAGCCAGGCTTTCATGTCACCCCGGCCAAAATGCTTTCCGGCCTTGTCTGGCATGTTTCTGTACAGACATGTGTGCACAGACGTGTATAGACTGGCTCAAACTTCCCCCCCACCCCTCCTTTCCCCCCTGGTTTCTAGGGTTGCGGTTTGCGTGTGGGGGTGGTTTCGTTTCAGGGTTTGGTTTAAGGTTTAGGACATACCTGCCTAGGCCCCCCGAAGGGGGAAACCAGGCATAGGGTTTCGCCGAGGTCCCCAATTTTGCAGGGGAAACCCGGCATAGGGTTTAGGGCCTTGCTCCCCAAATTTCCGGGGAAAGCGGGCTAAGGTCGGGCTTAGGGGCCCAGCCTTAGTTGTTCTCCTTGGGTTCAGGTCCCCTCATCAGGGGAAGCTGGGCGTAGGGTTTAGGTTAGTGTTAGGTTAGGTTGTTTCCCTCCTCCCACCCCGATGACGACCATGGTCTAGCCCATTTTGAGAAGGAAGATCCTTGGCCCAACCTTGATGACGTCCATGGTCCAATCCGCTCTGACAAGAGAACACCCTTGGCCCAAACATGATGAGGTCCATGGTTTTCTGAGAACATTTGGCCCGACCGTGATCACATCCCGTTCGCACTGTGGTGCTGTCGCCATAGACCACGCTCCGCAAGTGTGAAAGTTGTTAAGCACGAGTATTTTACAATCTAAGCCCAAACATTGTCGCTGCACCTGGGGCTTAGAATCTCAGTAATCCGCTTACGCCGATCGGGTTTTCAGGACTAGGGTTTAGAGTCTGAGGGTTGCGGGTGATTGGTTTCAGCTTCTTTTGGGCACAAGCTTTTGGGGCTGCGGGTTGTTGAACATTAGTTGAAGAGATTCTCATCTTAAAGTGCACTAGAAATCCTTCTCGATGTGGCGCTGTGTTTTGAATGTTTTTTCGAAGCTTTTGTAGGGTTGCTCTATCTGACATGGTCCGGGCCGGAGCCATCCGAATTCTTCTGCGTTTTCGTTCGTTTTCAGTTGTCTAACTGAGTCTAACTTTGCCTCGGGCCAGAGCCGTCCGAATTCTCCTTCTGCCTTTTCTGCCTTGTCGTTCGTTTTCCGTTTATCTAAGATGGTCCGGGCCGGAACCATCCGAATTCTCCTTGTGCGTTTTGGTTCGCTCGTTTCCGATTGTTTTATGATGGTCCGAGCTGGGGACTTCCGAAGTATCTTTATCTAAATTAAATCCGGGCCGGAGCCGTCCGAATTCTCCGGGTGCCTCTTCGTTCGTTTGCAATTTATTTCAGATGGCCCGGGCCGGATCCATCCGAATTCTCCTTGTCCTTGATTCGTTCGATTAGACCGACCATAAACAAATTTGGATTTGTGGTGCGCTAACTGTTCAGGTATCAAATTATGTAAACAATATAATGATTCCATTCCCTGGATATCGCGCGACCAAGCACTGGCTAGGAAATGTCAAAAGGTTCAGAGCAGCACAAAACCGAACGAACAACAAGCATGAACATCGTTTTCGGTTTCAGAAACACCGAAGCCCTTCTCCTAGGCCAACATGCCTCGTAGCGCTGGGGCGAAAAAATCAACCATCGATTCAGCATGCCAGGCAGTGCTTACACTACTCTAAAGCTGGCGCTTAACCGCAGCATATCTCAAAACATGCCCCCAATCCCAACATGACTGCTTGGACGCCAGCTTGGCAGAAACACTCGTATGTAGGTGCACAAGCGTACACATCCGTATCATGTGTATATATATACATATATATACATATGTATACAGGTACAGACAGCAAAAAGTACACAGGTATCTGGATATGGATATGGATATGTATACACATATGTGTATACATACCTGTATCCATATTTGTGTATGTGTATGTTTATGTGTGTGCGTGTATACGTGTATGTACGTGGGTATGTACATGCATGAACGTCTATTCATACCTGTCGGTATGTATCTGAACCTGTAACATTCTGAGTGAGGTGAAGCATGGATGCGAGCATGAACATGTTTGTGCTTGCTGTGAGTTTCAGTTGTGTGGCCCCAACCTTAGATCCCAAACCGTAGGCCACGAAATGCAAAGCCTAACCCCGAGACCCTAAACCCTAAGCCCTCAGCAAAAACTCAAGCCCCTGCCAAGCGAAATCGGTCATACCCCAATCCTTACTTAACCGCCAGACCCTAAACGCTAAGCCCAAGTCCCTGCCAGTCGAAATCCCGGTCAGACTGTTCAGTCAGGTCTCTTCGAAGAGTCGATGAAGTAGAAGGCTGCGACTCCCAATCTTGTCTTGCTGGTGCAGGCCCATGTGAAGGGGTTCAGGGTCATGGGTTTATACGGGTTCAGGGTTGTGGGTTTAGGGTTATTGGTCTAGGGCTTGGGATTGTGGGCTTATAGTTAAGTTCAAGCAATGGTTTCACGGCTATGGGTTCGGAGTTGAGGGTTGAGTTTAGGAGTATGGGTTCAAGGTTTAGGGTCATGGATTTAGGTCTGTTCTAAAGCCTGGTACACCTCACGGCGGCGCCCCAAATCTTGAACCCTCAAGTACCATGCAATCTCCATGATGTGAGTCATATGAAACCTCTATTGCCCTAAAGCCGAAGCCCGAAACTAAAAGGGTCTACTAAATTGGGGTTTCGAGTTTGTCCGGTGTCGGGTTTTTGTTGGGACCTTGGGGATCCGGAGACTGCAAGGGATGCTGATGTTGCGAGGCTTCGGGGGTTGAGGGTTTTAGGGTTTAGGATTCTGTGTCTTTTATGGCTAGTTAGGGGTTGGGGGCTACCGTTTGGGATTTGTAAGATTGTAGGACCTTGAACAGGCTTGCCCCAAACGTTATAAATCCTCAGGAATCAGTCTCCGCGCAGGCGGACTGACTGGATGCTGCTTCCGAGGACCAACCAAGTCGGCATGTACGTTTAAGGAGGGGTTATGACTCCAGGTAAACCATCCTTAAAGCTGGCTTTCGGGACCGTACAGTGTCGCCCTGATCCTCAGGTGGGCGACTTCTGCGAGGCTTGGGGCACCTAGCCTTTCAATGAAGGCCCTCAGGTCCTCAGGGTTCATTCAAAATGGGTTGAGGGTTTAGGGTTTTGGGTTTGGGATTGAGGGTTTATAGGCTTTAGGTATATTTTACTATGTGATAGTTTAATATTCACGACAGGCAAGGAACCCTATTGCATGGACTTGGAGGGACCTTAATGTTAGAAGAGGGTTTTGGCTTTCAGTGTATGTTACAGGAAAGCCAAGGAGCCCAGTTCTGCATGTTGGGGCTCCTACATGACCCACATGGTATATGCTTTGGACCGCAAGTCATGCTCTGGGGGCCCGATTCAGGCCTACATGTTGCCGATACTCTAAGGCGCATGGACCTATAGGGAGCGAGAGACCCGACTACAACGTTCTGGAGTTTGGCGGCTGTTGGGTACGGGTTTCGGCTTTGGGATTTGGGGCTTTGGGGCTGTGGCGCCCGTAGGCGTGCGAACTCCATCGCCGGATCATGGGCTTACAGTCTTAATACTCACAATGGGGCCTTGGTCCGGTACTGTAAATAATCGGGAAGAAGTTCAAATTATTCCGGGCTATGGGATATACAGTCAAGGGCTCATGCTGAGTGAATCCTCCTTCTGGATGTTCCTCAGGAATCCGTTGCAACTTGAAAGCCATGGTACCATACAGCTACTGGGTAATGGCAACTGTGTGGTATTCATGTTGTGCCTGAGGGTTTGTTTTAGGTAACAGTCCCTGGATACAGGAAGTACCAAGGCCAGGTTATAAACCGTGAAACCTAAACCTCTAATCGTCATGGGTCTACTGCAAAAGCTGAGGTGTTGACGCCGTCATGTTGGTGCAGTGGTGTGGCGTGAACCCAATGGCCAGGAGCGACCTCAAATCATGGGAGGATGTATATTGGATGTAGGAAACCGAAATCCGGAAACTTTATGCATGGTTTCCCCAAACTCTAAAACTATAAACCTTATCGTATCTACTACGGGCATAGCTCTATAGATTCGGAAACTCGGGGGCTAGGTTTTTAGGTTTTGTGTTCAGGGTTGCAGGGGTGGCGGAAGCGCTCCACTTCGGAGCAAAGCATCGACAACTGCCACATGCGATCACCTCGTTACATCAAACTTGCTGCAATTATACTGAGCCTTTTCGACAGTTGCATGTAATTAAGCTAGGATTGTAGTCAACGGGGGCACTACTTTGTGTAGGATTTGCTGCCAGGTTGAACTTACAACTGCACCCATGAGCCTTCAAAGCGACTTTACGCTCATCATTGTTGGTTTGGACTCTGATTATATGATACAGAAGATAAAATGCTGATATAGTTCATTACACTTCCTGAGGGCTTTTTCATTCCATGTCAATATATAGGCAACTCTGTGACGGCCGGCGCTTGCGGCCGAACCCTCTCACCATGTCTTCTTGCGGTCCGCAGCTCGCCGGGGCTCTGATGCTTTTGCCCCGGACTGTGCATCCATATGTACATGTAGTCTGTGAAAGCTTGTCAGAACGGCCACATGGCCGTGTGCTTGCTGTTCTGCGCCGCCGTGTTTTCTTACATCGTGTCAGCTGAACGCCAGGGGCTCAGCGGTGTCTCCTTTGTGTGTGCGTGCGCTCGCCTTACTAATTGCGCCCCTCCTGGAGGCACTGCAGACCAGCGACTGCTGCGCGAAGCCGACACCTTCCTGACTCGACGCAAGGGGCCGAGGCTTTCAGGCGCCCCTCTCCCCGCATCTTGCATCGCAACTCTTCGCTGATGGGCCCGAGGTCACAGAGCCAGGGAGTCTGAGCAGCAGGAGAAGCGAGGCAAAGCACTGCTGACTGCTGAAGGAGTACAGGACCCCTTGAAAATAGAACCAGTTAATACACGTATGACCTGTTACTGTGCTGTTTAAGATGCCTTCCCTGGCGCACCCTTCGCTCGCACTGCCCCTCGCCTGTGTTGTGCACGCTGCTGTGCAGGAGACGCCAAAAGAAGATCATGCGTACGACTCCTTCTTTCTTCCGAACCCAGATGACGAAATCGAAGCCAGGGACTCAGAGCAGCAAGAGAAGCAACCCAAAGCACCGCATGCTGCTCATGGAGTACAGGACTCCTTGAAAATAGAGCCAGTTAATACACATATGACGTGTTACTGTGCTGTTTAAGATGCCTTCCCTGGCGCACCCTTCGCTGCTGTGCAGGAGACGCCAAAAGAAGATCATGCGTACGACTCCTTCTTTCTTCCGGACCCAGATGACGAAATCGAAGCCAGGGACTCAGAGCAGCAAGAGAAGCAAACCAAAGCACCGCCTGCTGCTCATGGAGTACAGGACTCCACGAGTGACCGGTCATGTTTTACTGTACCGCACCTGGCCCGCACTGCCCCTTGTCTGGTGCCGATATGCAGGAAAGCTCCGGCCCCTCAACGGACGTCCAGGCACCTGCCGAGTCCTCAGGCCTCGCCAAGCCCGAAACCTGTGCTGGAGTTTGCGGAATTCCTACATGCGGGATGCAGGGTGTTGGTCGGCATATGGTGCATCACGGGGGACCGCCCCCCGTTAGATCATGCAGAAGACGAGGTCTGCGAGAACTGTAACAGGTAGACCCCAGAAGCAAAGCTGTAAAGATTACCGAAGGTCCGAGGCCTTGAGGTGACAAAAACTCCAAGTTCAGGTTTAGGGTCTTTGCAGTTGACTATAGGCTTTAATGATGGTTTTAGGTTTATGATGGCTTTGGCCCTAAAGGGTGTATTAGGCTTTAATAGAGTTTAGGGTTGAAGCTCCCAGTTCAGGTTGTCCTTCCAAAGTGTTCGGACGGCATCCTCCAGCTCGATGGAGTTTACGAGGCCCATGCGGTGTGCTGTTGCTTCTGGTAGGGAGTCCGGGCTTGAGCACGCCGCTTTGGCCGCACGGTCGCCGCTTCTTCGCTTTCTCTTGCAAGCCAATGCTACCAATTGCCGCAACGGAGTTCATGGCAAATGAAGGGCAACGGGACTCCACATGACACACTCCCCTATCAACAATAGCCCTTCCAGAGGCTCTGAGCCCTAAGAAGCATTATCGATTCGGCGTGTCACGTCCCAGCCTGCTGGAAGGCCCGGCCACTTCGTGAGCGACTCTGTAGTTCGGACCTCCACCAGAAAACACGAAGCCCCAGCTCCAAAGACAGGTGAAGAGGAAGGAGGTGGTGTTCATGGAGGGGCCTTCGTGTCGGGTGAATGGGAGCGGGAGCCTGAGAGAGCGGGGACCAGAGCCGAGTCCAGCCAGTGGCCCGCCCTGCTGTCGAGGCGCCAAGCTTCTCCTCTCGGCACCCGTGCACTTCGCGGGCAGCGTGGTCTTCGCAGGGCAGCTGAGAGTGGAGGCCACCAAGCCGATGAGCTGCGCGTGCCTCGCCGTCGGCAACCTTACATTGCACCCGGAAGCACGCCTCAGCCTTCAGGGCTGCAAGAACCAGGCTCTGGGGAAGGAAGGCAGAGGAGGCTGCCTCAGCGTGGACGGCGATGCCGATCTGCTGGGCGGCCAGCTGTTTCTGCATAAATGCGAAGCAACATTTGGAGGCGGCATCAGAGTTGGAGGCCGGATTCTGGCATTTGCTGCGTTGTCCGAGAAAGGCGCCGTCTTTGCACGAGTATGCTTGGCGGACTTTCACACGCATTCTGCTGATGCGAAGCTGACTCTTGCAGGCACGCTGCGAAGTCGGAATGCGCTTGTTGACGCAAGGAGGTGCGATGCAACCTGTGGAGGTGGGGGGGTCTATCGCCAACACAAAGTTTCAACGTAAGAGCGCGTCGAGCACATTTTGATCTTGTTTCCGACAAAAGAGGACATTGACCATGACATCGCCTCAGTGCTCAAACAAGTTCGATTCGAGTTAGATTGGCTGACTTGTATTTGGACATGTGGCTCACAATCTGTTGTTTTTGTCCGTCCGCTTGTTGGGGAGACGGGACCATCAAACGGATGACAGGGAGGTGGGGATAGCCAACATAATTCGCAAGTCTGCTCGGTCTTGCACTCGATTTGTCGAGGGGAGCAGGCCCAAGCCCGGCCCTGGAAGTGCTGGTTTCGGGTTTAGGGCTTCAGGTTAGGACGGTTGGGATCCTGTTTGCTGCACGCATCTCGACAGGCCTGATACGACACAGTAGCCTCTCCGTTTTGCATCTGTTGGCAGCTGCTTCGGATTTGGGCATAGGTATATAGGTGTGTGGAGGCAGTGGTTGAGCGAAGCTGCCACGCGCGCAGGTGCCATCAGCGCAGGGAACATTAGCGTCTCCGGTGGCAACATGAACATCAGGGGGTCTACGGCTCGCGACATCGGAGGCAGGGGGAGCGGGCCACTTTCTTGGTCATGCACTATGGGACGAGGGATCCCCGAAGAAGTGGCACGCAGCGCGTCGTGGTCTCTGCGAGACTGCGCGGAGGGTTCTTCGAGCTCAAGGCTTGAGAGGTTTGCAGGCAGATGGCAGACGCTGCCCCTGCTTTAACACAGCAAGTCAGGCGTTTGAAACCAATGTTTACCTGGTCTTCCCGCAAATGCGTCTTTTAGTTTGAGCCGACTTAGCGTAGCAGTTACAGCACTGTTGCAACATGAGCAAGGTTTGGATGGCAGAAAGGAGGCCTTGGCAGAAATGTTGGTGTCGAGGGCTGATTCTGCAAGGAAGAAGGTCAGCTTGCACATCATGACCAGCTTTCTCGCCTGGACAGCCGACAGTTTGAGATCACGTCGGTCGCATGAAAGATCCGGTCGATGCTTCAAGCCTTGACCGATTCCCTTGCAAATACGTTGATTGACTTTTGTGCCAATTCTCGTCGTGAACGCCTTCGCAAGCTCCCAGCTGGGGTGCTTCCACACTTTGACTACTGTGTTTGCTAGTGCTGCTCTGAAGAAGTTCATCCGATGTGTGGTTCCGGGAAACCTGCGGTTTCGCGGAGTTGCCGCGCGTTGATCGCCAAAGAGCTTTAATGATGCTTCATCAAATATTGCCACCTCATTTATTCAGATGCTCATCTCCACTCGCACACGAATCGCTTTTAACTGGGCTTCGTTGTCCACGCATGGGCAAACTGTTAGAAGGAATATGCCCACTGGCAGGCGATACACAGCGGTTCCCTCAGCTATTCCGGGGTTATGACATAGTTAGGCCTAACGATGGTTTAAGCAACTGTAACTTATTCATGGCTGTTTCCGCGAAAATGAGAGTGCAGCTTGAACTGGCTTGATTTAGCGAGGCATGTAAAGTGGGTGAAGGGGCAAAACAGCTGAATACTTGCGGAAATCGAAGATAGTCGGAGCAAACCCCTCCCAAAGCCCTGAAGATGAAGCCTCACACCCTTAACCCTAAACTAGGCCCTAAACGCTCTGCTGGCACCTCTTCTGCAGTCTCAATACAAAAGGGTCACACACTCACTTTCGGCGAGATTCCAACAAGGTCGACAAACGTTGCAAACGTCATTAGAACAGGGGCCGAAGCATTGAACCTTCTAGCCAGAGCCAGGCAGTCGCTGTGGTCTCGCTGGATAAAACTATCCACATATGAACCTCGCAAAAACCATGCAAAACAGTTCGACTTCCGCACAACCTTCGGTCTTCCAGGAAGCTAAAACGATGTGGATTTCGATCGTTCGTAAGCCGGCTAACTTTTTTACAATCCAAAACACAAACAACATAACCCCTGATCACCCCTCTGTAGCTTTTTGATCCTGGCGCTAACTCCATCATAACCGCCGGCTAACTTTTGAAAGTTAGCCGGCCTCATAACATGTTTATCAAAGGGTTATTCGAGGGTTACAAAAGGGTTATAACACCGGAATAACTGAGGGAACCGCTGTGTAAGAACGCGTCGAGCACATTTTGATCTTGATTCCGACAAAAGAGGACATTGACCATGACATCGCCTCAGTGCTCAAACACGTTCGATTCGAGTTAGATTGGCTGACTTGTATTTGGACATGTGGCTCACAATCTGTTGTTTTTGTCCGTCCGCGTGTTGGGGATACGGGACCATCAAACGGATGACCAGGGAGGTGGGGATAGCCAACATAATTCGCAAGTCTGCTCGGTCTTGCACTCGATTTGTCGAGGGGAGCAGGCCCAAGCCCGGCCCTGGAAGTGCTGGTTTCGGGTTTAGGGCTTCAGGTTAGGACGGTTGGGATCCTGTTTGCTGCACGCATCTCGACAGGCCTGATACGACACAGTAGCCTCTCCGTTTTGCATCTGTTGGCAACTGCTTCGGATTCGGGCATATATATATATATATATAGGTGTGTGGCGGCAGTGGTTGAGCGACGCTGCCACGCGCGCAGGTGCCATCAAAGCAGGGAACATTCGCGTCTCCGGTGGCAACGTGACCATCAGGGGGTCGTCTACGGCTCGCCGCGGGAGTGGAGGCCAGGGGAGTGGGTCACTTTCTTGGTCATGCAACATGGGACGAGAGATCCCCGAAGAAGTGGCACGCAGCGCGTCGTGGTCTCTGCAAAACTGCGCGGAGGGTTCTTCGAGTTCAAGGCTTGAGAGGTTTGCAGGCAGATGCTGGCCCTGCAGTAACACATAGTAACACAGCAAGTCATGCGTTTGAAACCAATGTTTACCCGGTCTACCCGCGAGTGTGTCTTTTAGCCCGAGCCGACTTAGCGTAGCAGTTACAACATTGTTGAGCAAGGTTAGGGGCCTTGGAAGGAATGTTGGTGTCGACTGTCGAGGGCTGATTCTGCAAGGAAGAAGGTCAGTTTGCACATCATTACCAGTTTTCTCAACTGGACAGCCGACAGTTTGGGATCATGTCTGTCGCATGAAAGATCCGGTCGATGTTTCAAGCCTTGACCGAGTTCTTTGCAACTACGTTGGTAAAAATAGAATGCTGGTGCGGGTTTCAAACTATCAGCCAGTACACGTGCAAATTCTGGTCGCGAACGCCTCTGCAAGCTCCGCGCTGCTGGTGCTTCTACAATTTGACTACTATGTTTGCTAGTGCTGCTCTGAAGAAGTTCATCCGATGTGTGGTCCCGGGGAACTTGCGGTTTCGCGGAGTTGCCGGGCGTTGGTCGCCAAAGAGCTTTAATGATGCTTCATCAGATGTCATCGCTTCCCAATTTTTTGAGATGATCACATGCTTGCGGCACCTCCACTCGCACAAGAATCGCTTTTAACTGCGCTTTGTCGTTGTTACAGCATGGGCAACTGTTACAAGAATATGCCCATTGGCAGGCGATTAGAGCGCGTCGAGCACATATTGATCGTGTTTCCAACAAAAGGGGGTATAGACCATGACATCGCCTCAGTGCTCACACAAGTTCGATTCGAGTTAGATTGGCTGACTTGTATTTGGACATGTGGCTCACAATCTGTTGTTTTTGTCCGTCCGCTTGTTGGGGAGACGGGACCATCAAACGGATGACCAGGGAGGTGGGGATAGCCAACATAATTCGCAAGTCTGCTCGGTCTTGCACTCGATTTGTCGAGGGGAGCAGGCCCAAGCCCGGCCCTGGAAGTGCTGGTTTCGGGTTTAGGGCTTCAGGTTAGGACGGTTGGGATCCTGTTTGCTGCACGCATCTCGACAGGCCTGATACGACACAGTAGCCTCTCCGTTTTGCATCTGTTGGCAGCTGCTTCGGATTCGGGCATAGGTATATAGGTGTGTGGAGGCAGTGGTTGAGCGACGCTGCCACGCGCGCAGGTGCCATCTATGCATCCGAGGACGTGGTCGTCTCCAGTGGCAACCTGACCATCAGGGGGTCTACGGTTCACGTTGGGGGCGGAGGCGGGGGGAGTGGGTCACTTTCTTGGTCATGCAACATGGGACGAGGGATCCCCGAAGAAGTAGCACGCAGCGCGTCGTGGTCTCTGCGAGACTGCGCGGAGGGTTCTTCGAGTTCAAGGCTTGAGAGGTTTGCAGGCAGAACACATAGTAACACAGCAAGTCATGCGATTGAAACCAGTGTTTACCCGGTCTACCCGCGAGTGTGTCTTTTAGCCCCAGCCGACTTAGCGTAGCAGTCACAGCATTGTTGAGCAAGGTTAGGGGCCTTGGAAGGAATGTTGGTGTCGACTGTCGAGGGCTGATTCTGCAAGGAAGAAGGTCAGTTTGCACATCATTGCCAGTTTTCTCGCCTGGACAGCCGACAGTTTGGGATCATGTCTGTCGCATGAAAGATCCGGTCGATGTTTCAAGCCTTGACCGAGTTCTTTGCCACTACGTTGGTTAAAATTAGGATGCTGGTGCGGGTTTCAAACTATCAACCAGCACACGTGCAAATTCTGGTCGTGAACGCCTCTGCAAGCTCCGCGCTGCTGGTGCTTCTACAATTTGACTACTATGTTTGCTAGCGCTGCTCTGAAGAAGTTCATCCGATGTGTGGTTCCGGGGAACCTGCGGTTTTGCGGAGTGGCAGGGCGTTGGTCCTCAAAGAGCTTTCATGATGCTTCATCACATTGCATTGCCGCCTCATTTTATCATGCTTCTGGCATCTCCACTCGCACAAGAATCGTGTTTAACTGGGCTTCGTTGTTCAACCACGGGCAACCGTTAGAAGAATATGCCCACTGGCATGCGATCCTTAAGAACGCGCCGAGCACATTCTGATCTTGTTTCCGACACAAGGGAACATTGACCAAGACATCGCCTTAGTGCTCAAACAGCTCAGACACGTTTGATTCGTGGCAGATTGGCTAACCTGTATTTGGACATGTGGCCCGAGTTCAGTTGTTTTTGTCCATCCGCTTGTTGGGGACACGGGAGCATCAAACGGATGACCACGGAGGTGGAGATAGCCAACATAATTCGCAAGTCTGCTCGGTCTGTGACACTCGCGCGTGGCGAACGGCCCGGCCCCGGAAGTGCCGGTTTCGGGTTTAGGGCTTCGGGTTAGGACGGTTAGGATCTTGTCTGCGCCATGCATCTCGACAGGCCTGATACGACACAGTAGCCTCTCCGTTGCGCATCTGTTGGAAGCTGCTTGGGATTCGGCTATAGGTGTGTGTAGGCAGTAGTTGAGCGAAGCTGCCACGCGCGCAGGTGCCATCAAAGCAGGGAACATTCGCGTCTCCGGTGGCAACGTGACCATCAGGGAGTCTACGGTTCACGATGGGAGCGGAGGCGGGGGGAGTGGGTCACTTTCTTGGCCATGCAACGTGGGACGAGGGATCCCCGAAGAAGTGGCACGCAGCGAGTCGTGGTCTCTGCAAAACTGCGCGGAGGGTTCTTCGAGTTCAAAGCTTGAGAGGTTTGCAGGCAGATGCTGGCCCTGCAGCAACACATAGCAACACAGCAAGTCATGCGTTTGAAACCAATGTTTACCGGGTCTTCTCGCGAGTGTGTCTTTCAGTCGTAGCAGTTACAGCATTGTTGCAACATGAGCAAGGTTAGAATGGCAGGAAAGAGGCCTTGGCAGAAATGTTGATGTCGAGGGCTGATTCTGCAAGGAAGAAGGTCAGCTTGCATATCGTTATCTTCTCTCTCGCCTGGACAGCCGACAGTTTGACATCATGTCGGTCGCATGCAGGATTCGGTCGATGTTTCAAGCCTTGACCGAGTTCTTTGCCACTACGTTGGTTAAAATTAGAATGCTGGTGCGGCTTTCAAGCTATCAACCAGTACACGTGCAAATTCTGGTCGTCAACGCCTCTGCAAGCTCCGCGCTGCTGGTGCTTCTACAATTTGACTACTATGTTTGCTAGCGCTGCTCTGGAGAAGTTCATCCGATGTGTGGTTCCGGGAAACCTGCGGTTTCGCGGAGTTGCCGGGGCGTTGGTCGCCAAAGAGCTTTCATGATGCTTCATCACATTGCATTGCCGCCTCATTTTTTCAGATGCTCACATGCTTCTGGCATCTCCACTCGCACAAGAATCGCGTTTAACTGGGCTTCGTTGTTCAAGCACGGGCAACTGTTAGAAGAATATGCCCACGGGCAGGCGATAATTAAGAACGCGCCGAGCACATTCTGATCTTGTTTCCGACACAAGGGAACATTGACCAAGACATCGCCTTAGTGCTCAAACAGCTCAAACACGTTTGATTCGTGTCAGATTGGCTAACTTGTATTTGGACATGTGGCCCGAGTTCTGTTGTTTTTGTCCGCCCGCTTGTTGGGGACACGGGAGCATCAAACGGATGACCACGGAGGTGGAGATAGCCAACATAATTCGCAAGTCTGCTCGGTCTGTGACACTCGCGAGTGGCGAACGGCCCGGCCCCGGAAGTGCCGGTTTCGGGTTTAGGGCTTCAGGTTAGGACGGTTAGGATCTTAGCTGCGGCATGCATCTCGACAGGCCTGATACGACACAGTAGCCTCTCCGTTGTGCATCTGTTGGAAGCTGCATCGGATTCGGGTATAGGTGTGGGTAGGCAGTAGTTGAGCGAAGCTGCCACGCGCGCAGGTGCCATCAAAGCAGGGAACATTCGCGTCTCCGGTGGCAACGTGACCATCAGGGAGTCTACGGTTCACTATGGGAGCGGAGGCGGGGGGAGTGGGTCACTTTCTTGGCCATGCAACGTGGGACGAGGGATCCCCGAAGAAGTGGCACGCAGCGAGTCGTGGTCTCTGCAAAACTGCGCGGAGGGTTCTTCGAGTTCAAAGCTTGAGAGGTTTGCAGGCAGATGCTGGCCCTGCAGCAACACATAGTAACACAGCAAGTCATGCGTTTGAAACCAATGTTTACCGGGTCTTCTCGCGAGTGTGTCTTTCAGTCGTAGCAGTTACAGCATTGTTGCAACATGAGCAAGGTTAGAATGGCAGAAAAGAGGCCTTGGCAGAAATGTTGATGTCGAGGGCTGACTCTGCAAGGAAGAAGGTCAGCTTGCATATCGTTATCTTCTCTCTCGCCTGGACAGCCGACAGTTTGACATCATGTCGGTCGCATGCAGGATTCGGTCGATGCTTCAAGTCTTGACCGAGTTCTTTGCAACTACGTTGGTTAAGTTTAGAATGCTGGTGCGGCTTTCAAGCTATCAACCAGTACACGTGCAAATTCTGGTCGTCAACGCCTCTGCAAGCTCCGCGCTGCTGGTGCTTCTACAATTTGACTACTATGTTTGCTAGCGCTGCTCTGGAGAAGTTCATCCGATGTGTGGTTCCGGGAAACCTGCGGTTTCGCGGAGTTGCCGGGGCGTTGGTCGCCAAAGAGCTTTCATGATGCTTCATCACATTGCATTGCCGCCTCTTTTTTTCAGATGCTCACATGCTTCTGGCATCTCCACTCGCACAAGAATGGCTTTTAACTGGGCTTCGTTGTTCAAGCACGGGCAACCGTTAGAAGAATATGCCCACTGGCATGCGATCCTTAAGAACGCACCGAGCACATTCTGATCTTGTTTCCGACACAAGGGAACATTGACCAAGACATCGCCTTAGTGCTCAAACAGCTCAAACACGTTTGATTCGTGTCAGATTGGCTAACCTGTATTTGGACATGTGGCCCGAGTTCTGTTGTTTTTGTCCGCCCGCTTGTTGGGGACACGGGAGCATCAAACGGATGACCACGGAGGTGGAGATAGCCAACATAATTCGCAAGTCTGTTCGGTCTGTGACACTCGCGAGTGGCGAACGGCCCGGCCCCGGAAGTGCCGGTTTCGGGTTTAGGGCTTCAGGTTAGGACGGTTAGGATCTTTTCTGCGGCATGCATCTCGACAGGCCTGATACGACACAGTAGCTTCTCCGTTGCGCATCTGTTGGAAGCTGCTTGGGATGCGGGTATAGGTGTGTGTAGGCAGTAGTTGAGCGAAGCTGCCACGCGCGCAGGTGCCATCTATGCGTGGTCGTCTCCAGTGGCAACCTGACCATCAAGGGGTCTAGGTCCTCTGATAATGGAGGCGGGGGGAGTGGGTCACTTTCTTGGTCATGCAACATGGGACGAAGGATCCCCGAAGAAGTGGCACGCAAAGCGTCGTGGTCTCTGCAAAACTGCGCGGAGGATTCTTCGAGTTCAACGCTTGAGAGGTTTGCAGGCAGATGGCAGATGCTGCCCCTGCAGTAACACAGCATGTCATACGTTTGAAACCAATGCTCACCTGGTCTTCCCGCGAGTGCGTCGTTTAGCGCGAGCCGACTTAGCGTGGCAGTTACAACATTGTTGCAACATGAGCAAGGTTAGGATGGCAGGAAAGAGGCCTTGGCAGAAATGTTGGTGTCGAGGGCTGACTCTGCAGGGAAGAAGGTCAGCTTGCATATCATTACCAGCTTTCTCGCCTGGACAGCCAACAGTTTGAGATCATGTCGGTCGCATGCAGGATTCGGTCGATGCTTCAAGCCTTGACCGAATCCTTTGCAACTACGTTGGTTAAGTTTAGAATGCTGGTGCGGCTTTCAAACTATCAACCAGTAACCAGTACGCGTGCAAATTCTGGTCGTGAACGCCTCCGCAAGCTCCGCGCTGCTGGTGCTTCTACAATTTGACTACTATGTTTGCTAGCGCTGCTCTGGAGAAGTTCATCCGATGTGTGGTTCCGGGAAACCTGCGGTTTCGCGGAGTTGCCGGGGCGTTGGTCGCCAAAGAGCTTTAATGATGCTTCATCACATTGCATTGCCGCCTCATTTTTTCAGATGCTCACATGCTTCTGGCATCTCCACTCGCACAAGAATCGCGTTTAACTGGGCTTCGTTGTTCAAGCACGGGCAACTGTTAGAAGAATATGCCCACGGGCAGGCGATAATTAAGAACGCGCCGAGCACATTCTGATCTTGTTTCCGACACAAGGGAACATTGACCAAGACATCGCCTTAGTGCTCAAACAGCTCAAACAAGTCTGATTCGTGTCAGATTGGCTAACTTGTATTTGGACATGTGGCCCGAGTTCTGTTGTTTTTGTCCGCCCGCTTGTTGGGGACACGGGAGCATCAAACGGATGACCAGGGAGGTGGGGATAGCCAACATAATTCGCAAGTCTGCTCGGTCTGTGACACTCGCGAGTGGCGAACGGCCCGGCCCCGGAAGTGCCGGTTTCGGGTTTAGGGCTTCGGGTTAGGACGGTTAGGATCTTGTCTGCGCCATGCATCTCGACAGGCCTGATACGACACAGTAGCTTCTCCGTTGCGCATCTGTTGGAAGCTGCTTGGGATGCGGGTATAGGTGTGTGTAGGCAGTAGTTGAGCGAAGCTGCCACGCGCGCAGGTGCCATCAGTGCAGGGAGCATTAGCGTCTCCGGTGGCAACGTGACCATCAGGGGGTCTACGGTTCACGATGGGAGCGGAGGCGGGGGGAGTGGGTCACTTTCTTGGTCATGCAACGTGGGACGAGGGATCCCCGAAGAAGTGGCACGCAGCGAGTCGTGGTCTCTGCAAAACTGCGCGGAGGGTTCTTCGAGTTCAAAGCTTGAGAGGTTTGCAGGCAGATGCTGGCCCTGCAGCAACACATAGCAACACAGCAAGTCATGCGTTTGAAACCAATGTTTACCGGGTCTTCTCGCGAGTGTGTCTTTCAGTCGTAGCAGTTACAGCATTGTTGCAACATGAGCAAGGTTAGAATGGCAGGAAAGAGGCCTTGGCAGAAATGTTGATGTCGAGGGCTGATTCTGCAAGGAAGAAGGTCAGCTTGCATATCGTTATCTTCTCTCTCGCCTGGACAGCCGACGGTTTGACATCATGTCGGTCGCATGCAGGATTCGGTCGATGCTTCAAGTCTTGACCGAGTTCTTTGCAACTACGTTGGTTAAGTTTAGAATGCTGGTGCGGCTTTCAAGCTATCAACCAGTACACGTGCAAATTCTGGTCGTGAACGCCTCTGCAAGCTCCGCGCTGCTGGTGCTTCTACAATTTGACTACTATGTTTGCTAGCGCTGCTCTGGAGAAGTTCACCCGATGTGTGGTTCCGGGAAACCTGCGGTTTCGCGGAGTGGCGGGGCGTTGATCGCCAAAGAGCTTTCATGATGCTTCATCAAATTACATTGCCGCCTATTTTTTTCAGATGCTCACATGCTTCTGGCATCTCCACTCGCACAAGAATCGCGTTTAACTGGGCTTCGTTGTTCAAGCACGGGCAACTGTTAGAAGAATATGCCCACGGGCAGGCGATAATTAAGAACGCGCCGAGCACATTCTGATCTTGTTTCCGACACAAGGGAACATTGACCAAGACATCGCCTTAGTGCTCAAACAGCTCAAACAAGTCTGATTCGTGTCAGATTGGCTAACTTGTATTTGGACATGTGGCCCGAGTTCTGTTGTTTTTGTCCGCCCGCTTGTTGGGGACACGGGAGCATCAAACGGATGACCAGGGAGGTGGGGATAGCCAACATAATTCGCAAGTCTGCTCGGTCTGTGACACTCGCGAGTGGCGAACGGCCCGGCCCCGGAAGTGCCGGTTTCGGGTTTAGGGCTTCGGGTTAGGACGGTTAGGATCTTGTCTGCGCCATGCATCTCGACAGGCCTGATACGACACAGTAGCCTCTCCGTTGCGCATCTGTTGGAAGCTGCTTGGGATGCGGGTATAGGTGTGTGTAGGCAGTAGTTGAGCGAAGCTGCCACGCGTGCAGGTGCCATCAGTGCAGGGAGCATTAGCGTCTCCGGTGGCAACGTGACCATCAGGGGGTCTACGGTTCACGATGGGAGCGGAGGCGGGGGGAGTGGGTCACTTTCTTGGTCATGCAACGTGGGACGAGGGATCCGCGAAGAAGTGGCACGCAGCGAGTCGTGGTCTCTGCAAAACTGCGCGGAGGGTTCTTCGAGTTCAAAGCTTGAGAGGTTTGCAGGCAGATGCTGGCCCTGCAGTAACGCAGCAAGGCATGACACATGCATGTCATAAGCAATGTTCAGGTGCCATTGGATACAGCAGTTTACATACAGCGTTTGCAGTGCTTTACTCCGCGGCTGAAGGGCAGTCTTCCCAACCGCAAGCAACGAGTATGCGCTGGCTGACTGATGCGATTGTTTACGCTGGCACCTAGCCGATCTAGCAGCACCTTCAACTGCGACTTTAAGAATCAGTAGCTCAGGGCCTCAAACCATGTTGTTGATAAGCCATTCCTCTGTCAACAGCTTGGCGGTCGCAGTAGCGTTCCAACACGAAAATGCCCGCGTGCTCCCTTGCAGATGGTTTTGCGATGCCATGAAGTTCATCAATCGGGCTCGTAGCCAGCCGAACAGCAGCCATGTCCGCGGGTTGACTTTTGCCTCCGGAAGTCTGAAGCCCGATGAGAAGCAACCACCAGCTAAGTCTCAGCAAAGGTTTCTGCCCGAGCCTCTCCGTTTTGCATTTGTTACCAGCTGCTTCGGGCATATTCGGAGGCAGCGGTTGAGCGAAGCTGCCACACGCGCAGGTGCCATCTTTGTCAAGCGGTGCATGAACGTCTCCGGCGGCAACATGAATATCAAGGAGTCTGAGGCTTCGCAGTCTGGAGGCAGGGGGAGTGGTCGCTTGCTTGGTCCGATTCCCTTCAAAGAGTGGCGTGCAGAGCGGCATGGGCTTTGCAATTTGGGGCAGAGGGTTTTTCGAGTTCAAGGCTGAGATGTTTGCAGCAGATGCGGCCCCTGCCGTATCAGAGCAAGTATTACGACAAAACGAGTGTTTTCCTGGCTTCCCGCTTGTGCGGTTTTCAGCCTTAGCTGCCTTAGCTCGTGATAAATATATGGCTAGGATGGCAGGAAACAAGCCTTGACAGAGATTTTGGTGTCGAGGGCTGATTCTTGTTTGAATGCAACATAACTTGTGATTTCTTGCCGGCCGAGGGCTGATTCTGGAAAAAGACAGGAAGGTCAGCTCGCCATATCATCATCGGCCTTGTCGCCTGAACAACCGACCGTTCGAGATCGTGTGGTAGTATCAGAGATCCGGTCGGTGGTAACAAGCGAAGCGGCCTAGTTTGGCCATTGGGACCGGATTCCCTTGCAAATCTGTTCGTTAAGTTTGTTCTGAGATAGAGCAGGTTTCAAACTATCAGCCATTACGCGCGCAAATTCTGGTCGTGAAAGCTTTTGTAGAAGCTCCCAGCTGCTGGTGCTGCTTCACTGGTCTTCGTTGTTCAACCATGGGCAACTGCTCCTGCAAGATCGCCTCCATCGCAGCAGTTCGCTTTTCGACTAAAGAAATCAGAAAACCGTGGAGTGAAGATGCTTGCATGTTGGGTAGTGCCGTGCCTTATTGTCGCGGGGCTCTCGCTGAAGCCGCGAGTCGAATGAAGTTCATCCTTCAGTCTCGTGGCTGGCGTGAGCCGTCACAGGCTGAACGCTCCAGCCTTCTGCTTTCGTGAGAAAACAGTTCAAACATAGCATGATTGAATTATGCCAGCACACCGGCACTTGGCTGGTGACTTGAAGGGAAAACAAATCGGTCAAGCTGCTACTGTCGCAGCACATTCGCTTCCGATACTTCGGTGACTTTCGGACTATTGCTGGTTCCTAAAGGCCAATCCACACCTGCTCCGGAGGCTGCATCTATGCTAACCGCGCTTTCGAGCAGTCCGGCGGCGCCGTCAGCCTTCAGGGCTGCACAGCCAAGCACGAAGGAGGCACCGGGCCCGGTTGCGGGAGTGCGGACGCTTTGAAGGTGCTTTGAGACGCCGTTCGGGAGGAGAGGAGGGTCAGGTTTTCCAAGCGACAGGGGACTATCGCTTCTGCAAGTTTTTAGTGTGGCATACCCATGCTGATCCATTTATCGGGAGTCTTTCCATGGCCAGGTGGCATTTTCGCAGTCAACATCACGATGGAGGAGATGGCCATGCTCACCATCCGCGACTCCCAGGCAGATAGAGGCGGCGGCGTCGTGGCGGAGTGGATCAATAACAAGGCAGGGAGTAAAATGGTTGCCATGTTGCTCTCCGCCTCCTAACCCTTACCCCGTGGTGGAAGACTGGATCATACTGATCGGATATCTTCAGGATGGTTAAATGATACCTTTCGTGGGAAGGCCAGCCATCTGCACGTTTCCAACTGCGCAGCCGCAAGCCACGGTGGCTGCATCCACGTCAAAGCCGGGGCTGAGTTCGCGGCCCCGCTCTTTTTGAAGGGCTGCAAGGCCCAAGGTACAGGCGGCGCTGTCTATGCCCAAGGAACGCTCGTGTCGAAACGAATCAGCTGCAGCGACTGCAGTGCCCCGACTGCAGGGGTCCTGCAGCTCGAATCCGGCAATGCAAGCGTTGGAAGCATGACGCTTGGAAGCGGCTCAAGGCTCCTCCCGGCACCTTCGATTGTTGCCACCACCGAACCTAGTGCGAGCGTCGAGATTGGCAAAGTGGACTGCCGCCAAGCGCCGGGCTGCACTCTGGCTGTTGCAAAGATGCAGCTGGATCAGCTTCTGTGTCAGCGGGGAGAAAGCCGCCAAGCTCTGGCAGATGACGATGGTGCGGCGTGCCGCGAATGTCCAGCAGGTGAGATCCGCCTTGTTGCAGTGGACCAGGCTCGGTTCGATCCTGGGTTCTGGGGGGCAGTCGGGTCCAGGAGTCGCTGAGTACTGTTGTGGGAGGCGCTTGCACTTTGTCTGGTTCCGGCAGCACAAGCAGCACGACTCGGAACTCTCAACTGAAGCAGAAGCTTCAGAAACAAAGTAAACGAATTCGTTGCTGAGATCCCTGAAAATCCGGAGCAAGAAGTCGAATGTCCACCAGTTCAGACATGTTTAGTAAGTCTAGTACTGAGTTTTTCTTATAGACTACCAGAACCTGCTTTGCTGCAGGGTCCCCATGAATTCCATTTTCGTTTTTCATCTACAGAAAAGTCTATAGGTTATGGTAGATCAAGCATGGGACATGGCTGCATGGAAGATCACGGAAGACTTGGCGTCGACACCGTATGATTTGACTCGCGCTTCGCATGCTTTTGTTTAGGCATGCTTGGGCCGCTTGGTTATGCTTTTCATGTTTGCTGGTGTCGACCCGCTATCAGCTTCTGCACCACAGCCGAGACGGTAGAAGGTAGAAGCGGTTTCCCGCTGCAGTTCCAAGAAATGTTGGGGCCTTCACTTCGACCTGCCGGGTTTCCATTCGCCTCGCAGCCCACGGATTGTCTCTTAGCTTGCTGTGTTGTGCAGGACAATGCCAGCTGCACACCCTGCCCCAACACGCAAAACGTGACCATTTTCTGCACATCCACGGAGCTGCGCATGCCGGCCGGCTACATGGTCCGGGCCTCGGGCTGCCGCTCGGATCCTTCTGCTCAGCTCTCAGCTGTTGCTTCGTGCGATGCCCCAGCTCACGCAGAGGTGGACTTCGATCGCGACGTGGCCTCAAATCTCTCCGCCTGGTATCGGTGCCCCAACGAGATGGCCCCTTGCGCTTGAACTTGTATGTCAGATGACCGTTCAAGAGGTTTGCTTGGCCCGCAACATAGTGTTGCAAGAGCCGTGCTTAGCTCAGGCCTGCCCCGGCGGCCACTTCAATGCCAGCAGCGTCCCCGGCGAGCGTGCGCAGGACGGGGTTGGAGTCGGATGGATCTCAGGCGCTTCGAGGGCCTCTTTGGGATTCTGAAGCTCCAAGGCTGGAGACGTGGGACTAGCTGAGATTGGCTTGGCTTAGTCATGCAGCTTGAAGCAAGAGCATGTTTATTGTTTCGGATGACTGCCACCGTAGCCGTCGCAAGAACATCACGCAATTATGGGAGACATTGGGGAGTGAGGGCCCGGTGTCAAGGTGCGTGCTGGCAGGAGCTGGTTCCCATGTGCCAAGAGGGCTATGGTGGCCCTGGGACCCTTGGTGCAGATTTGCGGCCGGGGAAGGAGGGAGAGAGAGAGAGAGTCAGAGAGCAAAGAGGGACAGGCCCTGAAGCCTGCAGAAAGTAAGACCGAAAGAAAGACAGAAATAAATACCGAAAGAAAGAAAGAGAGCCGATGGTGGTGAAAAGTGCTGTTTTACGTCATTTGGCCCGCCAATCGCTGTTTCGTCAATTTCAATCTCGCGCGATAGATGGCCGACCACCCACTGGTTTTTGTTTGCGGTAGTAGTTAAAGTTTTCGACAATAGCAAAGTTATGTTGTTTCCGTGTTGTGGCAACTTAAATCGAAATTTTTGTCAGGGATCCAGTATAGAGGTGGTTTTTTGTCATTGAACCTTCACCCACAAAACGGTAGCAGTGCCGTCGGAGCAGGTTTTCATCAGTCAGAGGGGGGGGCAGGGACCAGGAGGGAGGGCGAACACACGGGCTAGGCGGGACGGTGGTGGGAGGAGGGAGGAAGGAGGAGGCAGGAGGCATGGAATTGAAACTGCAATAGGTGGAACTAAAGACAGACAGAAGGAAAAAAATCAGGAGAGAAAGAATCGAAACTGGGAGCGGGAAGGCGGGGTTCCCTTGAGACGCTGAAAACCCGTGTCGAGGTGCACGAGCTGCACTGAAGGCCACGCACGTGCAGATGCGGACATTCTGTGGTGCGTCCCCTGCGCCAACTGGACCACCTCACCAAAGCAGGCCGGTAAAAAGCAGACTAGGCAGAAAACGGCCGGGGTGGGAAGTGCGATTTTCAAGGTGGTGTCGTATGTCAGCTTCTTCCTCTTGAAGAACCTGGCCCTCTTCGCCTCGGCGGTGGTAAGTGCCGTGGCCCCGGGGTGTAACGGAAAGTCCTGAGCCGCATTTGCTGCCGTCGACTTAGCTCGAGTACTGCCCTAAGGTGGAGGGCAGCGGGGGCAAGAGGGCCGCCAGTGCCACACTGCTGAATCAGGCAATGTCCTTCGCCGCTGTGGCCGGTGTGACCATGCGCCTCGGAACGAAAGTGGTGCTTGTGAAAGCCTGAGTGTAGGGTCTCTATAGATTCTATATCGAGGCTTTATGAGAAGAACCCACACAAAGTATGACATGGTAGTTGATGGGAGTTTGCCATCGGGCTCTGCGGAGGCTTTGTGCTGAGCTTTGCTGAGCTCCCGAGGTCCGGCGCCATGCAAACGGGCACCTTCAAGAACGATCTCGACCATGCAGCACAGGACCCCCCTTTTCGCATGTTCGCAACCTTACATTCCCTTTCAACCCTTACCTCCCGTCAAATGTGCCGTTCTGTTTCCACATTCTCCTAGCCTCGCATAACTCGGCAGGTGGTTCTGCAGATGTTGACAGTGCCGGCATCTGTCGCACAAGGGCAAGGCTCCAGCGATGCCGGCAGCAGCAGCATGTCAGGCCAGTGCCTGCTTCAGCTGCTTAACATGGACAGCAGCATCCACCACGTGCACATGCTGATGTCCCTCTGGCCAGCGCTGCTTGTGGCATCCTGAGCTGCATTGAGTGCATGGCATCAAATGCTTGGAGTCAGTCGTTCCCGGACCAGGGCCACCCGAAGCTTCCTCGAATGTAAGTGCTTCTTTCACCCGACTCTATAAACCTATAATCATAACCATGTATACATCCTATAAACCCCAAACTCCCAGAGCTTATAAACCCTGTAAGCCCGAGAACTCTCAGGCAGGCCTCGCCGTGATCAAGGGCGGCTGGCTTGCGGCCGTGGTTGGAAGCAACGTCTTCCTGCCAGCCTTCATCGCCGGATTCGGGAAGCTCCTCGGTTCCCCTTTGCGCGGCCCGGTTTAGGGCTTCAGGGTTTTTGGTCTATGTTAGTTTTGCAGGGTTGAGTTCATTAATTTAGGTTCATGGGATCACGTCGCATTGGCCGAGGTACCTCGTGGCCTTCCGGCTCCGGCCCGAATCGGAGAACGAGGCTCTCTGCATGCCTGCCTGCCCTTCGCGCTGGGGCCCTCGTTTGGTTTTTATAGGGTTCCGGGCTTAGAGGGTCTATATGGGCAGTCTAGATAAAGGGTTTAGGCTTTAGGCTTTTGGATTCCGGCTGAGGGAAAAGTTCGCACGCTTCAGGCGCTGCGTTTGGACTTCCTTCCCCCGGGGCCGCAGATGAGTTCCTACGTTCCGCTTCGGATCGCAGCAGTGCTGGGTGCCATCCTCGGCTTCTCGGCCCTGAGCGTGTGCAGCTGGATCTACGCAGTGCCTTGGTCGCCACTGGTTGCCAGAGATGCACATCCAGCCGCCTTTCGACAACAGAGCCGACAAACAGTCCAAACTACAATATCCTGAGCCCTATAAACCTCTATCATACCCTGCTGAACCCTCAAGCCTCAAACCGCGACAGGTCCGAACCCGACCGCCGAAGGAGACGCGGCCGCACGTGGCCTATCTGATCCAGGCATACCGACCGGAGTGCGCCATTTGGGAGGCGGGGCCTTGGCGGATCGCCGTTAGCAACGGTCTAGGGCTTCGGAGTTTGCGGCTTACGGGCTTAGGGCTTCAGGGTTTTCGGGTTTAGGGCTTGGGGCTTTAAGGTTTAGGGCCTGCTATGCTTGCCCCTCCTTGCGGAAACCCTATCGCTCGAGTCTTTGAGTCAAGCGGTTTGGCACTGTGCCCACGGCATCTCGGAGTTAACTTAGGCGAAGTGCCTGCCCAATAGGCCCATAAGCCGCAATGACCGCCAGGTGGAGCGGCTGATGCGTAAGGCCTGCTCGGGGCGGGGCACGATGTACTGACCTCCTGCTAGCCGGACCTGTGACGATGCGTGCAGCTTCCCTGTCATACTGGTCTCATATGGTCTGGGGTTTCATGAACAGCTCAAGTGCACTTGCAGGCTTTGTGTGGATCGAGGTCACAAGAAGCGAAACGGAATTTTTAGAATCACAGAATGACCAAGACCTGAAAGGAGCCTTTCCTTGCCTGAAGATCCCGAAACCTAAGCTCGCTCTGCACCGTTAAGGGAACGCTTGAAGCAGCCCTGGCCCCTACAGGTGGTCTTGGCGCTGGTCGCCACCGTCCTGCCGGTCACTTTGTCACCCGCGGCCTCGTCTGCACAGCAGCCCATGACACCCCAAAAAGGCTTTGCCCGACGATACAAAACCACGCAATAGAATGGAATAGAATTGGATGAAATAGAATTGGACACAAAATAGCAGAAGAGAACTATTAGATACTACAATAGAAAATAGACTATAGACAGTATAAGCCTTAAACGAAACAACAGACACTAGACAATACACTGGGCAATCCGATATACAACATGCGACATGCAATACAGACAGCAAGACGATATGCCGTGCAGTATGCAGGTTTTATGCAATGCACTGCAATCAGAGCATGTATTTATGTGTGTCTACGTACAACTTATGAACTTAGATACATAAACCGTAAGCATTTGTATGATCAGTCCAGTTTGAATTCAATGGAAGGAGCGGTTTGTGCCATCTTTTGGAAGTCGGGAGATCTTGAGGCACTTCAGATGGAAGCCGTGACTTTGGTTCTGATCGCATCCCTCGTGGCACATCTGTACTTCTGGCCATACCAGGCGGCCTGGCCCAATTAACTGCAATTTCGCTGTTGTAGCAGTTCAGCAAGTCTGTGCATGGGTCCTCTGTGCATGCGTTCTAGTTTTTCCTTCGCTGATCGAGTGAGGCAGATGACTGGAACCGCGCAGAGATCGGGCTTCTGATCGTGAGCCTGACCATCACTGGCATGACCACCTGCCTCATAGCTGCTGGCTTGCACTCAGCGACAGCGTTTCTGGGGTCTCAGAGTGAGTGCTGCAATTTTCGGCAGCTTCCGTAGCCGAGGCCAACGACCTGCACTGGGCGAAGTCCGCCTTGACGCAGCGCCTCCTGGTCTTCCTGATCTGCGCGATTGCCGGAGACGCCCGGCTGCTATACCCAGCCGCCCCGTTCCCTTCTTGCTCATTTCCTCATAAGGGTTTCATGGCACCTTCACCGAAGCTGAGGGGATCTGCATCGTCATGATGGTCGCCTTCGCCATGGCTTACCTGGCGGAGCGGCGCCAGAGGGCCGAGGCCAAGAAGGCGGAGGACACGTCAGCCGCCAGGCGCTCCAGCAGCGCTAGGTTCTTGAGTATGAAGCCATCTGCAGTTGTAAAAAAGCCCTTGCTCATAGAGTCTTAAAAACTATGGCGGCAGCCGACCTGCAGTGGGTTTTAGAGCTCGACCAGAATTGAGGATTGCTGAGGTGCAGTTTGGAAACCGGTTGGTGTGTACGCTCATGACACTAAACCCTATAAAGCCCTGAAGCCTAACGCCAGTAACCCATAAACCCTTATGGAGAGTCGCTCGGGATCCTAGCTCAGAAAGGATCCGTTGCTTCGGCATCTTCGGATCCACTCTTTCATGAGGCCTCTGTCGCCGAGAAGGGAGGCCGCGGCTGCTGAGTCTCGCACCGATGAAACAGTAGGAACTGTAGAGGATTAGATCCGGAGCTTTCTGACGGGGAAGAGCAAAAAGACCGCGGCAAAAGCACATCCTTTCCCGGACAAGCTCCCTACCAGGCAAGCTTGGCCTTCCCAAGTAGTTCCATCCCCTTACTGTAGATCTTAGCTGGAAGGAAAGCTCGGGCGGGCTTCCCCGTGAATGCTGCCAACCTGCAGCAGACTTTGGACTACCTCACCCGGGGCTGATCCTCAGCTACAGAGACGGACGGTTAAGGAATCACAGGGTTTTTGTAAGTTATAGGGTTCATGATCGTTTTTCCGTGATCTCGGCGACGAAGATGGTATAGAGACGAGCGCGAAAATCACAAGGCACGGGGACTCTGGTGTGGAGGATGAAGGCAGCTGTGCACGCGCGCGTGTGTGTGTGTGTGTTTTCTATTCTCTGGTGTGATGGAGATAACAAGAAGAATTCGATACCATTGAGGCCTGGATAATGACCAACAATATTCTTTAGGTTTCCTTGTTATGGTTGTTGTTTAACTGTGATTCTCGCTGTATCTAGTAAAATACTTTTACCGCCAAACCCTAGTCAAAGATTAAAACCTTAAGGCCCTTCGCACCCTTGTAGAACCCTTACTGTGATCCTACTACGTCCCTGAGCACACAAACCAACATACCGCTGGAGCGAACCCTAAGCGGAAAGCCTGGGGATGCGCAAGGTCTCCATCGGAGCCATCCGCTGATATAGTTGCCTTGTGACTTCCAGCTTCCATCTACAGGTGTCTGAGGACTACCAACGGGCTGTGGTACAGGGCCTTAGTACGTGGCATATTCATGATTCTAGCTGTGGCATAGCACGTATCCCGGGTGGTAAAGAACTATGGTGTACTTGGACCCTTCGTCCAGTTTCCCAACCCAATGGCCAAAGTGTTTGTGGCCGGTGTACAGCATAGGGGGAAAAGTGGTGCCACAACTCCTTTATACATCTTTGTAGTTCATCCCCAAGGCCAACCATAACGCCCTCTAGGAATCAGGTCAAGTAACGTCAATGACTTTTGCAGTCTGCACCCTAAACGCTTGAACCCGAAATCATAAACCCGAAAGTCCCAACTGACTCCGAGGACCTCTCCGCAGCGATCTTCGTTCAGACGCAAGAAGATAAGACGACGCCGGGGGCCTTTGGATTGAGGGTTGAGGGCTTAAGGCTTAAGTGTTTGGGTCTTATCGTGTTCAGGCTGAGTGGATTTCACTTTGAGGCCTTTTGTTGTCGAGTTTAGGATGATTAGGGCTTTAGAGCTTTCAGGGCCTAGTCTTGGTGCAAGGTTTTCGAAAGTCTGAAGTGAGGGTTGCTTCCAGGCAGCATCGTCCAGCTACCTATGACAACCGCAAATCAATACAAACCTGAAACAGATACGGCTCGGTCTCTTAATGTGAGTCCAGTTTTAGGTTCCCCGAAATAGTACGGCAGCCTCTCAAGCCTAAACTTCTAAACTCAAAAAAAAACAAATCCCAACGGCTCTGAACTCTAAACCCGAAGCTCTTGCAGCCCCAAGTCTCGCCTTTATCTTGAACCTTCGATCGATGAAAAAACACTCGCAACGGCAGTGATGTACGATCTCAGTTTGTGTTGATCTCCTAATGGAACGGTGGGTCGGTCTCTCAACTAGTGGCCGGTTTACTTATGTGACGACGTGTTGGCCCAAACATTATATACAGATTCGGCAAGTTCTACACCCTCAATCTTCATGTCAGCAGTAGTTTCCCGAAGACCGAACATAGCAAGCCATAACAGCCTTCGAAACAACAGAAATTGTTTTCTCGCATGCCCTTCTCCATCTAAACCCGAATGTCGAGGCGAGTGCTGCGTCAAGTTGTCACCCCTCGGGCGCCCACTTACATCTACGGCCACGAGATGCGCAAGGATGTGCTGTGAGATGTCCCAAATAGACTGCTTCCCTAATTGGCAATCAAAGAATATGATTTATACCTTAAGTTCTTGAGTTACTTGAAAATACTTATGGTTTAAGAGATATATGTGTAATCACATACATAATTCATAGATGGCTTGACTAACGGGTGTTGGGCTCTGTGGGAAGTGTTGTCAATTTGTGGGAATTTTACGTCAGGGGTCCTGGCAGGGCTTCATAGGGCTACTACGAGGGACAAAAGTGTGAATTGACCTGTGGAAAGTTCTGCGATGGGGGATACTTCCCCAAATTATCGAAGTAATTCCGAAGATGGAAACTCTACATTCTACTATATCGGTACTTTGGACCCTTTGGGCCTATGTTTGTTTTCAGGTGTTTCGACGGAGATGCTTTACGTGTTGGTGGGCCGGCAAGGGTCTTGAAGTCCTGACTCAATAAATTGTTGTTGATCCGTGATATCCGGGCAGAAGATTTTGGTGGGAGGACGGTGTTTCGGGGATTGCGACTTTGGGTTTTGAGGATTGCGTACAATCGGTAGATTCGGCTCTACCATTCTAGCATTGCCGGCATAGCTCAGCTGGCTGCATATTTAGAACGGAATGACTCTTATATCACCCACGCGTCTGAGATATCCTTCTATCAATATCTATGGGATCCTATCTTATAGGATTTTCTTCATAGATATAAGGGCATTAAGATATATAGACGATTGTACGGCACGAGGCCATCTAAAAAATTTTCTATAATAATTCTATTTGCCGTAGATTTAAATCTCGCGTAAATTTATTTCACCGTTTCGAATCATTTTTTTCGCTATCTTCGAAATCGATATAAGATTCGTAAAAATAAATTAAGAATGAATAAAAATATTGATGATATATAATAAATTTCTGAGAATCAAAAAATATTGATGATATATAATAAATTTCTACGAATT